>CAEFZX010013502.1:0-121771 GCA_903066825.1 Alfaro cultratus | reverse complement strand
TGGAGACACAGTCATGAGTGTAGAGAGTGTAGAGAAGTGGGCTGAGCACGCAACCTTGTGGCGATCCGGTGTTCAGGCTCAGAGCGGTGGAGGTGTGGGGGCCCAGTCTGACCCTCTGGGAACGACCTGTTAGGAAGTCCAGGATCCAACTGCAGGTGGTTGATGGGAGCCCAAGGTTTGCTAGCTTGGACACCAGACGTTGGGGGAGTATAGTATTAAATGCTGAGCTGAAGTCTACGAAGAGCATTCTGACGTAGTTCCCCTGCTTCTCTAAGTGGGTCAGAGCAGCATGAAGTGCTGTGGATACAGCGTCTCCTCTGTGGACCTCCTGGCTTTGTAGGCAAATTGGAGAGGGTCCAGCTCAGCAGGCAGGCAGGCGGGGATGTGACTCCGCACCAGTCTCTCGAAGCACTTCACGATGATTGGTGTGAGTGCCACTGGACGGTAGTCATTCAGGGTGTTGATGTTGGATCTTTTCGACAGGGGGACAATCCACCTTGCGTTAAACTTCTTTTAAACCTTAAAAATCACTTGTGTGTTGCTCTTATAATGTTGAAACACAAAAGAAAATCGCAACATTTTTGTTCCTGTTTGGTGATGATAGATTTTTGTCCACATTTGTGAACCCACAGTAGTTTAAACAGATGCTTTTATATAGTTCTAAAATGTTTTCAATTCAGTTAAAGAATGCATTATTTATCCCAAAGCAAAATTAAATGTTTTTATAACTTATATAATCCAGTGTCTTCAAAACATCACTGTGGAAGGTGATGCTGTGGAAAGGACAGATTTCCAGCAGCAGTCAGTCTTGCAGCAAGTCTGAGGAAGTCTCTGACTGAAGATTATTGCTGTATGACATGCAAACATCTTAACATCTGAGCAGCAAAGACGACATAGTAACATGCCCTGGATGACGCCATCAGCTGTTGGCAAGCACTGGTTAGAGGAGGGGATACGATGTTGGAGTAGGGGATATGATGTTGGAATAAGGGATATGATGTTGGAGTAGGGGATATTATGTTGGAATAAGGGATATGATGTTGGAGTAGGGGATATGATGTTGGAATAAGGGATATGATGTTGGAGTAGGGGATATGATGTTGGAATAAGGGATATGATGTTGGATTAAGGGATATGATGTTGGAGTAGGGGATATGATGTTGGAGTAGGGGATATGATGTTGGAATAAGGGATATGATGTTGGAATAAGGGATATGA
Source organism: Alfaro cultratus (assembly GCA_903066825.1). NCBI lineage: Eukaryota > Metazoa > Chordata > Actinopteri > Cyprinodontiformes > Poeciliidae > Alfaro > Alfaro cultratus. Next base: position 120,553 of record CAEFZX010013502.1, on the reverse strand, counting down.
TGTTGGAGTAGGGGATATGATGTTGGAATAAGGGATATGATGTTGGAATAAGGGATATGATGTTGGAGTAGGGGATATGGTCCTTGCCCATTATGATGGATGGAAGAGATGGTTTGAACTTGTGCTCTGCATCCATGAAGCCTCCTGTTCAGCTCCTCTGGAATATATAATAACTTCAGCTGTTATTGGTGTCGATCTCCAGAGGTCACTGGGTGAAAAACTAGGTTGTAGTGAATCTAAAATGAGCCAAATTAAATATTTAAAAAGATGTTTCAGGGCGTGCTGTGGTGGCATAGGGGATAGTGTGACCCACGTTTGGAGGCCTTGAGTCCTCGACGCGGCCGTCGCGGGTTTGAGTCCCAGACCCTACGATATTTGCCGCATGTCTTCCCCCCTTTCCTTGCCCCTTTCCTGTCAGCCTACTTTCATATAAGGGACACTAGAGCCCACAAAGACCCCCTGGAGGGCAAAAAAAAGAAAAGATGTTTCTGATAAGAGAAATCAATTTTTTAAAGCCCAGCATATTGGTTTGATGCTTATAGAAGTAAAAAATGTTTTTATGCTGATGGTGCAGCTTCTTTCATCATTGTTCAAGGAAGACATTTTGAGATAATCTAGCAAGAAAGAAAGTAATTGTTGACAAGAATGTTCTGCTTTTGCAACACAGACAGGTGTGAATGCATATTTAACACATGCTGTTTTAAATTGAGACATTGGCTGTTACACGTGTCTATTGGAAACAAACACATCCCTGTTGATGATCGGTCACTCCAGCCACAATGCAAATGGTGTTTCTACTGCTTAAGGTAATTGTGAGTGCTTGGCAACATGGTCTAAATCCACGTGGGGGAAGTAAAGAAGTACAACAGGTGTTTACAACTACAAAGAACATGTTAATGGAAAGCGGTTCATCAGAGTGCTTTAATCAAAAGCTGAGCAGCCTGACGTATTATCGCTCTGCTCCCTGCCTTCTCTGATCACACAAGAGACAGAACAAAAATCCACCTCCACCTTCCCCATCTTAGGCCAGCTGTTGTATTTGTGAAGCAGAGGGTAGCATATTAACATATTAAAAGTGAACTGTCAGTGGCGTGATCAACATAAGTACACGGTTTGCCCTTTTCCATCCTCTCAATGAGCAGGAACACAGAACAGGAACAAGTATGTCAGGCGGAGGGGGGAGGCAAAGAGGAGCATGAGACAAGAGGCAGGATTATTCAAGCAGGTTGCCTTGACGACCACCCGTAATGTGTGCAACAGTTCCCATGGTGATGGTTGCTATGATAAAGAGAGCCATCAGGAGGTCGGAAAGGGGAGCAGGTGACGTCACAGGCAGCAGCGTGGCAAAGAAAAGACCAGGATGTGATTCTGTTCGGGCTGATGGTGAGCTGTGATTGGTTAGATCTGGAGTAGAGTACCCCCACCCAACCTTAGCTTCTCAACACACACACACACCAATGCACATAGACCAACTACATCATGACTACAACTACCATTAGAGAAATCATCATCTTTCCTCAAATACACCAAAAACATTTCCTGCAGACTTTTAGCTGCTGTACGTGCCCAGATGTTCACTCAGGTCTGGATTCAGTGTTCACAGATATGTTTACTACTAAATACATTTTGTTTTAATTAGAACCAAATGCTTTTTTGCGTTTGTTGACTATCTTTCTGCAGGTGTAGAAGCAGAATACATGGTGTTTGTTTTCTTGTGTTCTCTCTATTTTTCATTCTCTCTTTCTTTTACCCCACCTCTTTTTCTTTCTCTTTCCTCTTTTCCCCTACCTTTTCAGTGTAACTTTCCATTACATTTAAAATAAATGTATTAGGTGTGCCATATATCATATATATCAGCTTTATGTCAAAAGCTGTAATGCTCCATTTTTGGAACTAGATTTGTTTTCATTCATTTTTGCACTCAGATAATAATTCTGACTGCTTCATTGCCAGACAGAATACCATCCATCCATCCATCCATCCATCCATCCATCCACCCACCCATCCATCCATCCATCCATCCATCCACCCGAGGCGGGGTTGACAGAATACCAAAAAGTAATAATAAAACTGTAGTTCTTTGCTATGATTCTGTCAAGTGTATAACTGAATAAGTGACATTTTGAACATTTAGTTTCCATAGATTCTCTAAAGGGGTTCATGTCAACTCAATATGAAGGCTGATCAAACACATCATATCAGACCTGATAAAACCCAGAAGGCCAACTCCAGATGTTTACAGAAGGGAATATTCTTTAAGTGCAATAAATAAAATAAAAAGTTAAGATTAGTAATAGAGTTGCAGAAAAAAAAGTTATGCTTTAATCATTGCACAGCAGAACTAGCCAACAAGGAAATGTAATTTAATAAGGTGGATAGCTGCAGTCAGTTTGATGAAGACGAGGGCCGGACCTTGCAGAAATACTCAAATCTGAACATGGATGAAAACTGATTGGATGCAGAAAAAAGTCAAATAGATGGAAAAATCAAGTAATGAGCGTTTAAATTTTGGCCACATCAGGTTCATTGTGCCTGCTCAGTATCAAGTGAGGCAATGGTCAAACAACATGCGATTCATTCTGATGAGACATAGAACCGAAGAAAAGTTTAAAGTCATCGCTTGTAAATCAAACACAGACAAACAAAATACAGCATTTAAATTAAGAGTAGAGGTTTGACATGCGCCTTCCTGCTTCTTTAAAGTCTTTCCATTTTTTCTATTACCGTCAACAATTATAGGACTCTAAGAAATGGTTTCAGAGTCAAAACCATCTCATGCCTTTCAGTAGCAACCATACTATCAGGAATTGAAAGTTCAGCTGCTTTCCATTGAAATCGTTTTATGGCACCATTATCAGGTAGAAGATGTGGCTGTGAAAAGTCTTTTATTGTTCATGGAGGTTTGCTTCACTGCATTGTGACACAGCTCAGTTAGACAGAGACACGAGTCTCAGCTGAACATCGCCACGTTTTCATCAGTGATTCCTGTCTGATGTTATTACAAGGGCATCTCAAGGGCGTACAGTTCCTTCATACCAGCACAGACTCCTGCATAAAAAAATACATAAACACACCAAACCAAAGATGAAGTTAATTATACAGGCAGACTAAAACGTTGCTGCTCATTTCTGTCAAACGAGCAGAAAATTCCTCCAAACTTTGCCTAAGAAAACTGTTAAATATTAAGAGCAGCTTCAAAACACATCACAGGAAAACTTCAGGATGTCAGAGTTAAGATGCAAAGAAGATTCACCGGAGGATTCTACATGAATTTCATGTTTCTTAATAAAAATGTTTTCATTTTACAATTTGTCTTTTAATGAAATAAAATATCCTTCTGAGAGGATATTGTTAAAGGACAATATCTAGAATCAGAGAGAGAACACCTGAAATATGTTCATTATCATAATTATGGCAGACATCTAGCCAATTCTGTTCAGAGCTCATTTTGCCATTTAAGTTGATTGGAGCGAAATGTAAAGTCATTGAGACATTTTTGTCCTGAAGAGATTAATACTTGTGTTATATTAATGCTCTTCAGAGTTTGTGCATAGCAGGAAACTTTTAGTCACAGGAAGTTCAGACGTAGCCTAATGAGAACTAAGCACATGCATTTTTTGGGGATCATTAAATAAAATTAGTCTGTTGGTTTTGAAATTAGGGGACCATAAACCATATTTCAAAGATCTGTTGTTAGAGTGAAGTCATATTTGAAAGAATTTCCTCCTTGTTCTTCAGCTCCTTGACCTCCGTTTGCTTTCTGTTATGTAAGTAGAGAGCAGCGGTGCAGCTCGCTGCCTCTGGTGCATCTTTAACACCTGCCTAAATAAGAAGCACAAACACAGCGAGGTGTTGCAGGCACAGCGCCACTCCTGCGAGGATTCAGGCTCCTCAGGCGATGTTCCGCAGCGCTCCGCTCAGTCTGCACCAACAGAAACAAAAAGTAGACAACTGTCTGTGCTTCATGAGCTCATCAGGTTAGACAATGTGTTATCTTTTTATAAACTGACACAAAGGCGAGCAGCTATCACAGAATTGTTATTAATGCGCCGCGAGCAGCTTAAGGGTGTCTTAGTGATGATGATGCATTGTTGTGCTCTTGAAAACAACCTGCTATATTAAAGTTTGTCTGTCTCTGAAGTATTCGATGACATTGATAAAGTGCAGCGTTTTATTCTTGCAGCAGTGAAATGTTGATAAATGTATTTGTTTCTTGTTTTGGGGACAGAATTTGTCTTCTTTCTCTGCCTTGACGGTAACCAGGACAGAATCTGAGCACCTTCTTTGTCTCAGCTATTGCAGCTGTCATGCAATCTTGTGAATATATTGACTTTCCCTCTATGAAGAGGGGAATATTGCCTGTTGTGCACACAGTGATAGATGTATGTTTTAATGGTGCTTTGTCGTCAGAACAAGCAGCCTGGTTTGTGTTCTGGAAGAGGAAAAATTAAGTCTGCTGGAATTGTAATCTTGTGGTTTTGTACATACACAGGAAGATCCGTCTTCCAAGGTGAGTCATGCAAATATCGGGAAATTATGGTACTGCCTCTTTTAATTCTTCAAGTTCAAATGGAGGACACAGCTTTGACTGTGTTTTGATTTTCTGGACTTCTGATGCAGTTTTTACAAGAGGTCTGACTCCAGAGGAAAAGCAAACCAGACCTGTGCCTTCCCTTCTAGCTGTCTGGCTGCTACTGAGTGAAGACCATGTTACTGTTGGTCCGCCTGTTTCTTTAAATGCCCAGTGTTCAGATAATATAACATGGACAAAATTACAGGAATTTTGTGTAGAGCATCTGTATATTTAATCAGAATGAGTCATGGACACATGAGAACAGATTATTGAGACTCCTACTGAATAAGCGTGGAAGCTGGTTTTGTTAAATCAGCTGAACAGATTCTTAATGATGTCATGAACCCCCGTCAGCAACAGCTTTACCTTCCTGCTCCTCACTTGTCATCACTAGATCAGCAGTTTTCCTTTACTAGCCTGACAAAAAGAAGCTGCTCCCATCACCCTCTGCTCCTACTTTCTTTCAGAACACCTACACATAGGCGCAATCTGGAGGTGTGTGACATTCACCCTTACTGGTGGCGCTGGTAAAATTTTGAGTTCAACACCTTCAGATTGTCTCGCATGCTGCAGGTATTTAAGGGTTCTTAATGAAGAGTCTGTTGCATTCTTAATTATGTCCCAGTAGAAAGGAAATTTAAAGTGGAGTCTTGGTTTGGATCCTGTGTGATCAGCCAATCAGAGTCTGATCACTAAGATCCTGCAATGATTCTTGAACCAAGAAGCAAGACTAGAGGCACAGCGATGCTAACTTTAGGTATATTTCCTAGCTGGGCTGGTTACTGTGGTAACCAACTCTGGAAAACATCAACCAATCAGTTCTCTTGAAAAATATGAATTTCTTTTTCTGAAGTTAAGATTTTAGGGTAAAGATTAAAGTTTTTACCTGGATAGAATCTGGTAATTAAATGCACAAAAGTTAAGTAACATTATTTTTATATAATTTTGAAAGAACCTTAAACCTGGTAAGAGCTTAATTCTCATTAGATGAATCAGCATCACTCACAAGGACTTCATCAGATGAAACGAGGGAATTGTGCGGTTAGCCAGGCGGCAGAGGAAAAGCAAACTGACACAACAAAGACCCTGTCCTTATGTAACCTGAATGAAGATATTAAAATTAAACAGAAACAGAAGGTTGTTTTATTTCTGTTTTGTGTTCGGTGCAGACCACCAAGAAATAAACCTTTTTAGGTTCCTCTGGATCAAAAGGAGCCTGTCAGGCATATTTATAGTTCTGATTAAAAAAAGGAAAGTTGTTGGAGGGAAAGTGATACATGTTGGCAGAGCAGCAAGTCAATCAGCATGAAAGACAACACTTTGTTTCACACTAACACTGAGAACATCACAACAATGGGGTGATTATTTTCTAATTAACAGTAATACTCCTATTTACATTTTGTTGCAAACAGTTAGAGAACTGTTAACGCTAAATAAGATGAGAACAAAATCTGAGGTTCATAAAGGTTTCATTACAAAGGAACTTTTTTCTGCACCTTATTTTTCTGTCCTTTTACATAAGTGGATAAGAAATTGAGACTTCTATAGAAAACCCCTTTCAAAATTCAGTTCTGAATTTTCTTTACATGTTTATTCAAATACGTAAAGGAATTACACACCAAATTATTTAGGATCCATTTTGTTTCATTTTTCATTCGATTCAGTCCAGTTCATTATAAAACAAACAAACAAACAAAAAGTTGTTGGATAGAATTTGATTCAAAGTAAATTCTCAGTGAAGTTCTATCTAAAGCTGCTTCATGCAGTTAGAAGTAAAACAGATAATCTTTTCATTTAATCCCAACTCCAGTTTGGTCTCTTTGTATATCAGTAATTTACAAAACTAAAACTGTAGGATTTACAGGCGACTCATGTTGAAGACACACTAGGGGTGTCATTTATCATGATACATTTCTTAAAGTGAAAAGATTTTAATTTATCATTGTCATGATAAAATCCACTTAATGATGCTAAAATTTCCCCAAAACTATACTTTCTCTCTGGATTGATAGTTTTACTGTTAGGATCTTGTTGTTTATTTATTGTGTCTAATTATTCTTAGTTACTCTGGTTGTATTACTTAGTTTGGTTTACTGATCTAGTCATTCCTAGTCCCCTGTGTTTTCTCTCTCTCCCCTCACACCTGCAGTCAGTTAGCTAATCAGCCCAGGTCTTTTGTTTAAACATTCAACCTCCCAGTACTTAAGCACCTCTTTCTCAGTCACTCCTTGCTGGTTCCTCCCATCTATTCTCCATTATTTTCCCTCACTACCCAAAGACACACAGAAATCAGAACTAGTGATGAGTACCAATAGAATTTACCAGAAGGTGTGACAAGGAATTGACTTGGACTTTACGTTGTGATCAACTTTATTGCTGCTGTCTCTCTGTGATAATTAGAGGTGGTGAGGTAACTTCCTCTCCGGTTATAAACTCTATACAAACAGAGGGATGCTGGTTCCTCTTTCACACAAAGCTGTCATAAACCACACCACCATAGCTGCTTGCTCTGACATCATACATGACAAACGGTGGGATGTTGGAGTAACTCTGTTAGTTCTGATTTGTAGGCGTTATTTTGTTTGGACTATTATTCCCTCTGGTTTTGGATGCTATCAAGATGGATGGATTTTTGCTCTTGCTTTTTTAGTTTTGGACAGTTGTTATGATCCCTAACCATAACAATAAATTGAGCGAGCAGCTGATTAGCATTTCAAATCCTTCAATAACACCTGAACTATGACCCCAAATCCCACAGGAGTTCAAAAGGAGGTTTCATGAATGCAGAGCAGAGAGAGAAAGAGGAAGTTCAAACTTTCTCTTCTGCCTGTCATGATGAGCAAGGACCACATCCCCTACTCCAGCATCTCTCTGCTCCGCTTCCTAACCAGACAGAGATTTACAGGGCAAAAGCAAATAGGGTGGATTAGCAGAGTTTACCAACAACTGATGACGACATGTTACTGTGGGAATCTGCGGAATATCATCTCTGCTGCCCAGAAGTTGAGCTGTTAGCATGTCGTGATGTTCATGAGTCTGTCATAAAGCAAGTCTTCAGTCAGAGGCCTTCTTAGATTTTTCACAAGACTGACTGCTACTGGAGATCCTTCCTGCCTACAGCATCATCATCCTCAACGACTTGTTGAGGATTCTTGGATTATCTGAGCTATAACATTTATTTTACCTTTGGGATTAAAATAAGTATCTTTGAATTTTGACTTGAATTGGAGGATCATAAATTCTATTTCAGTTACAAAATTACCAGAAAGACCATCACATAAGAGGCTAAATCTATAATTATATTATTGTGTTAATACAGAATTTCCACAATGAATTCCACTGTTGTATTTTTCAAAGTTTAAAGAATACGGTGAGTTAAATTTTTTTGATTTATTTCTGACGTGCAGCCTGCAGCTCGAACACACAGACATGCTTTGAAAACATTTCTCAATCCCACAGAGGGAGGACTCTCCCTGCACAGCCTGCTGATCTGCAGAGCTGCTGTTCGCCGTCCGATGGGATAATCTGAGCATTGTGCTTGGGTCCATGTGAGGAGGGGATTACATATTTATTTGGGTGAGTTTTCATCCCTCCTTCACCATCTGCCACTAGCAGTGGCCTCGGCACAGTCATGTGAGCTTCTTGGGGATGTTGTGGGATGACAGTGGATGTTTAAGGGATTAAATAGAAGTAAGAAAGAGAGAAAATCAAAGAAATAGAAAAGGAAGCCTTCAGTGTTCTTATCTAATGCTTTTCTGATATGTTTTTTTTTATGTACTGCCTTTTATTTTTCTGTTTTTCACAAAAGAAAAAATAAAATAAAGATGTTTGTTGGCTTGTTTACATGACATGCAGGGTATATTAATATTGTCTGTTAAAGAATAGCAGGTCTGCAACAGAGAACTAGGGAAAGACTACGAAATGTTTTAAATATTTTTGAGAATAAAGTCATATATCATGACAGTCATGATATTAATAGAATGAAGACAATATTACCAAAACAAAGTCATAAAATTACTGGAAAAAAATTGTTTAGCATCTTATTTTATTCCTCTTAACTGTAAACATGTACATACATTTCCTTAGTATTTGGTAAAATTACATTGACTGGAGTCAAATATTTTGGGATTCCTTCCAGAAATAATAACTTTGTTGTCTTGAAGCCACTTTGTCGCCAGTCAGGTGATCTGAAATTTAGAAAAGTCCTTTTTATCCATGCTTTAACTTCCTTGTTTAAATCTTGAGATGATTCTGCAATATTTCCACAAAGTCTTCCTTCTTAATGTTCCCATCTAATCTATGGAGTGCAGATGTCCCTTCTTGCAGCCAAACACCCACACACCATGATGCTGCCACCACCGTACTTCAGATTTGGGATGTTGCTGTCAGACTTGGAAGCTTCCTCCTTTTTTCTCCCAGTCCAGTCCAGTTTTAGGTTCATCACACCGCCGGATGTTTAAGATGATTAATATCTGAAAAATTATTCAAAGGTATGCATATTTTTCTCTTCCTGGCTGACAGATATTAGCCAACAAGTTGGAATATACATAGCTGCATTTTATTCTCAGTTGTCATGTTCATTTTTTGTCTGCAGCTTGTATTTCATCTTTTTTCAGGGATTTCCTGAAAGTCTTCCTTTAGAGTCTCAAAAATCTTGCACTGATTAAAGAAGTGACCTGTGGTGGTCTGCACTTTTCAGAATGAAGTGGCTTTCCCCTTCATCCCTCTTCAAGGAAGTCATACTTGCTCAATTATTTTCTGATATTACTGTCATGAAAACATCCAACATGCTAACTGAGGCCTGTAGAGTCTCAGATGGAAGTGTTGGGAGATTTTGTCATTCCTATGAGCAATGCTTGCTCTTTGAATTTGAAGGAAAGTTTTGAAGGCATTATCTTCCATCTGTCCATCCATCGATTATCTGCCAAATAGTCACAGATGATGGGTAGGGTTGCTGAGGCAGTAGCTAAAGGAGAGAGACCCAGTTCTCCCCGGCCACTTGGTCCAGCTCCCCTGGAGGAATCACCAGGAGTTCCCACCCAGCTGAGAAACATCGTCCCTCCAGGGTCGATCCTGGGTCGATCCAGGGTCGATCCTGGGTCTTCCTCTGGAGAAGCTTGTGGAGGAAACTCTTTTCTGGAACCTCGTTCTTTCAGTCACTATCCAGAGCTTGTAACCACTGATGTAGAAACACATCGTCACAGGTAAACTGAGAGTTTCACCTTTCAATTAAGCTTTTTCTTCACCATGAGAGATCCTCGCATCACTGTTGGTCACACTAATCCACCTACTGAGTTCCAGCTTCATTTTTCTCTCATTTCTGAACAAAACGCAGCGTTACTTAAACTCCTCTACTTGGGGATGTGTTTCTGTTTTTCAGAATGCAGATTAAAATGGAAGACTTTAAGTACTTCTCACTTAAGTTTATGAACATCATGCTCTTCTCAACTTTAGCTTCAGATTTTGCTTTAACCTTTCTGATCTTCACTGAATCCTGTGACTCTTCTTTTCTTCCAGTCCTGCATAACAAAGAATCAGACATCTTCATGTGTTTTTCCATCTTCATACATGCACCAGAGCTTTGGGAAAAATGGAAAAACATGTCCCCTAAAAAAACACCTCAATCTGCTTATCTCAGTTATACTCTCAAATGAGAAGATCAACAGATTAGCTGAAGATAAAACCTTCGGTGGCCTCTCGTGTCTAATTAAGACACTTGTTTTGGAGCATACATGAAACATGAGTTTGGTGCTGTCTGTTCTTTGGGACGGAGCGGTTAAGAACTTTCCTTTAATCTCATTTCAGGGCCTGAAAGATCTAAACACAGCATAAAAACCCAGGCCAGCACAGATTGTGATAAATGAGAGGAATAAGAGGTGAGAGCCACAAAAATGGATAAAAGAATGCTCCAGTAATCAGTCTTTGTGTCTGAAAGTATTCTTCTGCCAAACATGACAGGAGCCAATGAGAGCCAAGAAGGATTCACCATACGCACAGGTTGTGCTTCATAAACCACTTAAGCTGCAGGGCCGTTGATTGATGGCGGCAAAAATCCATGCAAACGCATTCATTTGTTTTCCCATGCAACAGCTACCCCGGATAAATCTAATGTAACGAACAATAAACACCCATCATGATGGGAATTGCAGTTTAAAAGTCTCAGAGATCTGCTCCGGGAGGAATTACAACCACATGTACTCCCTCCTGAAAGAGAGGCCGGAGCTACAGGAAACAATGACTTTGCTCATAAAATGTTTCTTGGACACATGTTTTTAGTCACTTTGTGGCTGCAGAATGAAACACTGCGCCACGTTGGTACAAACTTCAACATCAAAACTGTTTTATAAAGTTTAGTTCATGTTCTTCATAAAGTTGGCCGTACAGATGGGGATGATGGCATGAACTCCCCCTTCGCTGTGTGGGAGTGAGGTCAGCTTGATGCATGGGAAAACACCAGTCCTGGTCATGAGTAACAAGTTCCCGCCACTAGCTAGCAAAGACAGCTGCACGCCGAGTTCCAGGCACCTGAAAAACACTATCAGCAGGGGCCAGAGGAAGTCGATGCATCAAAAGACTCAACAGACCCCACTGGCCCCGTTCCTGCTACAGCTCATCTGGGGGACTACAAAGATTCCCAGGAAATCCAGTCTATCCCAAGGCCTCATCCCACTGGGACATTTTCAAAACAGAAGTGCCTCAACTCTGTGCTTGAATACAAGCCTACAGGCCATCATCCATCCCAAAATCGCCACGTTATGAAGTCTGTCAGTGGCATCAGAAGATAAGTAGTCTGAGGTAGTTTGGTTCCTGAAGCTGAAAAGAGCTGCAAGGCGTTGGGGAGTGTGGATCCAGTGACACTAGCAGATGGTTCTGCAGTCCAATTCCCAGTTGCTGCAACTGGCACTAATAAAATTAACTTATGCTGAGTTCAGAACAAACCCAGATTACTTCCAAGAAATATCTTTCACAGCACAGAACAGCTGGTTAAGGACAGTACTTTGGTATTATTTTGTGGGAGCTTAAAATGCTTATATGTAAAAATAGATTGAATTGAATAATTTAGTCTCCACACAAATACTAGGAACTTTGTTTTTCATAGATGATGAAGGTCAAAATCTGATTGACTCAAATATTAATTTTTTAGAAAAATTATTTAGGTTTAGCGTCTATGATTTTTTTTTTAGAAATCAAGTTTTTCCTGTGTCTCTCCTAATTGGCTGAGCTTTGTGCTCTCTTTCATCAGAAGACACTGACCGCAACTTTCTTCTTCTAGAAATATCAAAAAAAAAATAAAAATGGAGGGGCAACAGATTTTAGCAGTTGTAAGATTAGTCTTTTGTCTTTGGAAAAATACCACAAACCATTTCTCCCTCTAGATTGACCAGTTGGAATGACAAATTTAACTTGCCTGCATTGCTTCATATTAAAACCCTCAACACACTTTCATCTCTTTGTAATTAGTACATAAAGAATCTGTACGCATCAGGAAGAACTGTGTGAATCACATAACATCTCCTACTCTGTTTAACTGAAAACAGCAGCTCATTGGTATCCCTCCACAGCAACTCTGCTGAAAGCCATCACTCCTCACCAACACATTTTGCAACAGGCCGAAAAAGTATTTTTGGTTCCTCTGCACCAGAGACAATAAGGCATTTCTTTGCAACAAGCCAGCCCAAGGCCAAGCACTTCTCTGAGATATTAAAGCAGAGTGACAGATCTAATTATCACCTCCCCACTTCTACTACTCCCGCTCTGATGAAGAGTACTACATAACACCAGACGTTCTGTGCCCTCAAACTAACTTTCACCTTTGCTAATAACTAAGAGTGTAGTTATCTGGAAACCTGCTGGGGGCATGTCTCAGAATAGGTGGAAAGAGATTTGCAATAAGGCTGGATTTATGAAAGTGGGAGACCATCATTATTCCAGAGTTTGCTGCAGAGACCATCAGAAGGGCCCCTGCCTGCCATGGCTCACCTTTACATTCAACGTTTCTCATTTCTCTTGACATAACGATCCAAAGTTCCTTTTCATCAAAATTTAGGACGGTGTCACACAGCTCCTTTCTTTCCCTTTTCTTTTCAATCTCCTTTACTCATATTGCATATGGCTCCAGATGGGGCTCCAGAGGCTTCGCTGAATAGAAGGTTTTGTTTGCACACACTTGCCAAACGGTGCTGTCAGACAATACCAACTGCAGGAGACCGACTCTGTCGACCTCTCTGCCACTTGGCATCTGCTGACAGATTCTCTTTCACTCTCGTACAAAACAGCCAGAAAGAGGCAACAGGCCCCACTCTGTTGGCAGGATGTTAGCTTTTTTTAAGGATTTGCATACTTGGTGTAAAATTCCCGTCACTAAACTCTGGTCTTTTGTGTCGGTTACTACTTGTGCCAATGCCAGAGGTTTTGATCAGCTCATTCAAATAAATAAAAGTGAGCTCAAATTATGTGTGTTATAGGAAAACCTGGTGAGGTCAAGTGTTTGATATACATTTCTTGTCTTATCTCATTACCAGAGTATTGCAATCTAAATATTACTTACACTGGGTAAAAGCACAGAAACCTTAACAAAACCAAATACTGTTGCAGATCATACTGAAAGCAACAATTACAGCAGCATTTCAAAACTAATTAATGTTCCAGCAATGTTAAAGCTGAAATACAGGAAAGGAAAATCTTTTTACTATTTACCAGCTGTAACCAGGTAAGCCTCAAGAAATTTCCAATAGAGGAGTTAAAAACTTCTAGAGTCAAGGAGCAGAGAGCTTCAGAAAAAGCAGAAACAACCTCCAACCCCTTTAAATTAATAAGTAATGTACTCAACTGCAATGCCTTCTATGCACACTCACCGCGCAACACTCTATTTCTGAAGAAAAAGCATTTTGAATATTGTTTGAAGTTTGATACATAAGACTTGAACAAGACGGTGGATACAAAGACATTATAGTCCAGTTAGATGAGGCCAGATGTCCAAAGAGCTGAAGTCCTTGGACGTTATCACACACACCCTGTTCTGCCGAAGAAAGGTTCTGCTCAACACCACAAAATCTTTAGGATGGTTGTTCTACTGGAGGGTGAACCTCCAGCCTCAAGTGTTTGAAGCCTCTTACTGGTTGTCTGCGATTTTATGCCAATCCACTGAGGGCACCATAACAAAAGTGATTTTACTTCCACTTAACTTCCCATCAACTGTGTGTGAGTCTGTTACATAAAACTCTGATAAAACAGTTTGTTGTTGGACCATCAGAAAACATTAATATTTTTGATTTGCAAAGCACAGTTCAGATACAAACTTGATTTGACCAAAACTCTTAATACCTGATTGACATAAAATGATTTAATGCTACATATATATCATGTCTATCCTGTCATAAAGGCAGAACATAAAGTGAAACATTTGTACCTTATCCCCTCGGAGCCCAGATGACCTGCAGGGAACCGAGTCCTGCCACGTTTCCTAAGTTACGTAATGCCATTTTATGTACAGACTCAAAGAGCTGCATCTCAATCAAACTACAGAGAGGACTGCAGGCCAAAGAAGGCCTTCTTATTTAACACTGAGTGGCAGCTGCATTATTTAAAATAGGAGGCCAAAGGTGCTGTACAAAGGAAGGATGTTCCAGGAATGCATTAAAGTCCAGGGCCAATTGTCAAGCAAGGAGGGGAAGCGCACTTTTCTTCAGGGCTTCCTCTGCTGTGCATCTGCAAGGCTGCATGACGCAACCGTCTAATGTTTCCCCCGAAACCCGTCTGGCCAGACTCAAGGCTCTGCTTTTATTTACAGACGCAGACATCTATATGTGTGGTGATGTCATCGCTGAGGAGAGCTTAGACCTGGTGTTTAGTCAAAGTAAAGGAATGAACTTTAGACTTTAGCTTTTCTGTTTCTTATTTGAACAGTTGAGGGCCTCCGTTACGTGACTCATCAGAGTTGACAGATGCAGTCATTATTCAGCATTAGGAAGCTGTTTAGCTAAGAATAGACAGTCTTCCTTTGGCTGCTCCATGTTTCCACAGTTGTCAGCCGTTGACACATGAAACCAAAGGTGGTTAGTTCTTCATTGTGCTCTAAGCACTCTGTGGCAACTGTTTTCACCTCAAATCTGCGGACCATGTGTGGCTCAGCAGGCTCTCATTTAGGAAACTAAACCTTGAGGTTGGTTCTGGTTTCATTCTGATCAACAACCCAGCCGGGCCTGGGTGTTTGTTATGGTTACGTAGTGGTAATCATTAAAAATGATGGGAAAATGGGGTTGTGTAAATATTATTACCTGCCAGATTTGGTGTTTAATTCTTTCGACATGAACAGCAACACAGACGGTTGATTTAAACTCATTTATGCTCTCTAGTCTCCTCAAGAGAATCAGATCGTTATGCTTTGATCGCACCTCTGAATGACTTCAAAATGACATTTTCGTGACTACAACTGTACATATTTAAAATATCTTCAAAGGAATAAAGTGTCCCATTTAATGCAAAGTGGTATTTTTTTAACTCACCCAGATGATGCAAGGATTACAAGGTCCTTTCTATTTAATGAGTTAAAAATTTAATGCAACTATTTATTTGACAAACAATGGCTCCACCCAGAACTTTTGCATTTTGTGCATTTCTGGTACTCCCTTAAATCTGACAAACATGTGAAATTCGCAGACAACAGCGATGGCTGACAAAGTTGCTTCTCTTTCCACTGGGGATTAATTTCTGCTTCAAAACACGATTTGATTGGATGCTGAAAAAGACATACCATCTCGATATAAATCTTCAGAAAAGATTTTATCATTTTATCTATCTAGCTATCAAATGTTTTGGTTTTTGCACATTTATTGAAGCATAGTTCAGTTATAATTAAGTAAAGGACATGGAAATAATGTGCAGGCATTCAGGGTTCCATTGGAGGAAGACTTTAGGGGTTTAAGCTCCTTGACATGGCCAGCCTCTTCTTTAAGGTGTATGTGACGTAGCACATCGATGCTACGTCACATACTGCTTACTCAGCAGATTTCTTATAAATACATCCTACCTGTGGAAGTTTTGTTTCATGTGTTTTATTTCATCGAAGATTACGGTAAGCTTGATTTAATTTATGTTGTACCTGGCTTTCATTAAGCTGCTGTATTACTTCATGTTTTTACTTTACATGACAGGCAGCTTATAACTGGCTTTAGTTTACCGTCTACTGTAAACATTGTCTGGCGGTTAATCAGGACAAAATACGTTGTTTTGAGGCTATTTTGTCCTTTTATTTTTAAAATATTTTAGCTTAATTACACTCTTTTTTAATTATTAAACTTTGCTAAATAGATGTTAGCGACACCATGTGGGATTGAAGCTGAGTAATAGTCGTGCAATATTAGTGTATATTAATCAAATGCTCTCATTTCAGGAACACAATGACCTGCGCAGTTCGTCATACAAAAGTATTAATGCGCAAAAAGAGTTTTGGTGATCTGTATTTGTCTGTCTTTAATTTAATTCCAATAATAACTTGTTTCCCTTGTCTGATACTGTTTTATTCTTACAAATGCCTCTGTATTTAAAATATTTTTAACAGGTAGGATATTCTAGTAAAAGAATTAGTGCATACATCTACAGCTTTTCATTTTAAACGGTAGAATATGCAGATGAAGGAAGTGATCTCCTTGTGGTTTCGTCATGTATATAAATTGTTCTAATGCTAAGCTAAGCATTCAGTCCCATCACTCGAATAATGTTATCCAATATATTCAGCATTAACACAGCCCGCTGTAGTTTTCTGTTAGTAAACATGACGGTAGCAGTTTTGGACGAGTAGCACTGACAGACTTAGCCATCTATCCGTGCTGCAGCAGGAAAATCTGACGAGGTAGCACGGATAGTCAGAACACCAGCAAATATCTAGCTTGGTCATTTCTGAGAATGAAAGAAAGGACTGGTGAACTCAGCAACGCAAAAAACCCTGAACATCCACAGAACAGCAACAGTGATGGCTGATTGCAGAATCAATCAAGTCTACCACATGAAGAAGGAGAAGAGAGGCTAAATTGAATTTCAGTAAAGAAAAATCTAAAAAAACAACAAAAAAACAAAAAAACAGCCCAGTTCTGGAAGAACATTCTTTGGAAAGAAGAAATCAAAATCAACATCTACCAGAGTAAGGCCAAGAAAAGAGTTTCAAGAGAAAATGTGGAACAGTTCCTGATCCGAGGTCTACCACATCCTCTGTAAAACATGGCAGAGGCAGTGTGATGGCCTGGGCTTACAAGGCTGCCAGTGGCACTGGGACACCGGTGTTTATTGCTGATGTGACAGAAAACAGAAGCAGCTGAATGAATTCTGGGTTGTTTAGTGACATAATGTCTGTTGAAATCCAGCTAAATGCAGCCAAATTGATTCATACTACAGATGGGTAATGACCCAAAACAACCCAGGAGTTTATTAAAACAAAGAAATGGAATGATCCTGAAGACCGAGTCCATCACCTGATCTTAACCTAATTGATTATGTATTTCACTTGTCAAAAGACTAAACAGCTTAAGAATGCAGAAAGGCGCACAAACAAACAGCAAAGGCCTGGCAGAGCATTACAAAGGAGGAAACTCTGGTGATGGTCATGAATTCAAGACAGTATATGTTATTGTCAAGAATTAGATATTAACGTTTTATTGTCAGTGGTTTAACTTGTCCAGTTACTTTTGAGCGCCTGAAATGAAGGGATTGTGCTAAAAAATGCTTTAGCTCCTCAGATTTTTATTGAATTAGAGCTGAAAGTCCTGACTGTAAGAGTGTGAGGAGCTTCAGCCAGCAGCAGCTCTGGCGTGTGAGTCTGAACTCAGCCAGGTTACGTGACGACAGTTCAAGTCAGAGACCCGACTCTTGAAGGGTCAACCGGTCTGTCCGCCAGGAGGCCTGGGATGAATGAGGAAGGATGGGAGGTGAAAGATCGAGTGCTGAGCGTAAGGAATGTGACCACTCACTCTGAGAGCCAGAGCTTCCAGGCCTCTGTCTCTTATATGCATATGGTTCAATTTTATGTTGAAATTAAG
The DNA here is from genome assembly GCA_903066825.1 of Alfaro cultratus. NCBI lineage: Eukaryota > Metazoa > Chordata > Actinopteri > Cyprinodontiformes > Poeciliidae > Alfaro > Alfaro cultratus. Next base: position 102,949 of record CAEFZX010013502.1, on the reverse strand, counting down.
TTAATTTGATCTCCTAAATAAAGGGCTCATTTTGATCTGTTCTGGAGTACATAGTCACAATCAGAGAAATCTAAATTTGGAGAATCTCAGCTCATTCTGGAGTAAATTTTTTCTATCGATGTATTGTCACTCCTCACATTTGTTTATTTGTCACGTTTTTACAAACTGTTTGTAGTTTGTATATAATGACAGAATGTGCTGGTCCATTCATAAGCTGGGAAAGAAATTCTATAAATCTTAGCAAACCTTTGTTTTTGTGGCCAGGACTTTAACACATTAATTTTGATTAATTAATCAATTACATAGATCTTTTAACACAATTAATTACATACAAAGATTCCAGCCGGAATCTTTGTATTTGGCCGTTTCTGGTAAGCCTGTAAATCTGATGCACCAGCGACTTCTTTTGACAGCTTATGCAGAAACAGAACATTTTGTTTTCCATTTTTAGAACAGTTTTAAAAGTATCATATTTGGCTGTTTGTTGGTTTTGTTTTTATGTAACTGTACAGTTTGTGAGAAACAACAATTTTCTTCAACTGTCTAAGAAAACAAGTCCTGCTCTGTCGCGTCACTCAACAGCCAGCATTGCTAATTAGTTCTCTGAATTAAGATCAGTGTGACTGCTGTATCTAAAATACGGCTGGTGTCCCTTTGCACAGGAGAAACGAATCTTTAGGTTGAATCTAAAGCTTGTTTTCTCTACCAGCGCGGCAGTGACAGCGTTAACAGGCTCAGCTCCAGGCTCCTCCTTCTATGTAAATGTCCGGGTAAGTGAGCGGGACCCGAGGCGGGGAGAGGACAGCGCTGCCTGAATGAGGAGGCGGACGGGGGGAGTTGCCTTCACGGATGTGCGCCCCTCTGCAGCTCGGTACACAGAGGTGTGCGGGTCTGTGTGTGTGTGTGTGTGTGTGTATGTGTGTGAGTGTGTGTGTGTGTCTGCTCCAGCCTTTGTATCTGTTCGGAGGAGAGAACCCACGACTCCTTTGGATGCAATCATGTCACGAGCGCCGTGCCTCGCCACGAGAGCATCATCTGAATAATACAGGCTGTTTTAATCCACGCAGGCGACAAAAGGACATTAAGGAATAAAGCTATGGGTGGGCAGATAACGAGAAATGCCTTGTACGGTAAGGATTAAACCTAATAACATTATTATTATGAAATACATGCAGAATCGATCATGTTTGGGGATAAAATGTTTCATTCATGGGAGCTTGTTGTGCAGGTTGAATCGGCAGGTACCATGTTGGCACTACAGCCTATTCTTTGGTCACAGTGACGTCACTCCGGTGATCAGAATAAAGGTCTCGAGGCGCACTGCTGAATCTTTTGTCATCCAACACGACGTCACCTCTTGTTCCTGCTCGCCCTGTCTGGTGTTGCAGCCATGAGGTGTTTATCCGGAGCCGCTGCGCCGGGCCGGGGGCCGGGGCCCGGGCCCGGGACAGGGATGTGGGAAGTTTTGGGGTTTCCCTCTGCTGTAGTTTCCCTCGTTTAATAAACAGACGCTCCTTGAGCTGCAGCTGCGCTCTGACAGCCAGAAGCCGCAGCCTCAAGCTGCTTTCAGCCGGATGCATGGCTTTGACTTTAGCTCTTTTATATGAGGAGCTCCTAATGGAGATCAATAGTGTAGTGTAGTGAAATGTAGGCCAGCAAATAGCAAAAAGCCCCACAGAAACGCAGGAAATGATGACTGCCCGCAGACGGCTCTGTTTAGGTTGAGGTGAACCTTCAGGAGGTTAAGCTGTGACCCTGCAGCCTGTCCTGGTCTGGACCACCTGATCGTCTCTAATTAAAGCCTCAGGATGAATCCAATTACTGTAAGCAGGACAGCAGGAAGAGCTCCTCTGCTGCAGGATCAAGGTCGAACACCCCACAAAGTTATCAGATGTCCTCTGTAATTATTTATTGGCTAAAGCAAAGAAGTATTTTGGAAATGTCAATGGAAGTTTTCTTGTTCCTTTTTTTTTGGTTAAATAATAATAAAAAAAAAGTTTTAATCATTACCTTTTCTGAAACTAGGTTCATTTTAACCAAATGAAATTTTGGTTCTAATTGTTATTACAGCTGCACAATACAGTGGGTCCCCATCTAAACACGGTTCATTTAGGATTTTTCTGTGGAATATAACTCCAAAATGTCACAGAATATTTGCCTATTAGGGTTTTAGAAAGAAAATGAAGTACATACTTTCAATGCTTCTTGACATGCTATTGGCTGCCGTTTGCTTTAAAAGGCCAATCTGGGAGAGCGTTTTGTTGGTGCTCATTGGCTGAACCCAGAACATAAGGAAGACCATGGATGTTAGGTTCTGTAGTGAATAATACTGAATGTATTAATTCATATTAATATGGATATTAATATGCACATTTTTCTTTCTCTGGTAAATCACCTCCATGGATTTGGTTTAAAGCAAACAGAGTCTGTTTGTGCCAGTGAGGAGGAGAAGAAGAAGAGTGGGTTTAGCTAAATTTAAAATTAAACAGCAACTGTTTCTATGACAACCCACTGGCCATTGACAGAAAGTGTCATATTTCTTCCACAGTTTTTTTTTTTTATATATCTTTTGGTTGCTGTGAAACTAAATTCTTTTACTGGTGAACTTCCTCTCTGCAGGTTTCGTTCCTTCATATAGTGGAAGTGTGAACATCTGAGTGGCGTTTGGATGCTGAGTTGGTCGGTCGGTAATTGTGTAATCGCTGAGTGTGTGGGAGCTCCACTTTTGTGGTCCGATTGACTGAAAGTGGGCCAGCGTCTGAGGCTGACTGCACGAAGCGTCTGTCTGTGTTTGTACTGAATCTGAGGGAACCAGGTAGAAATAAGGAGATAAGCTGCTGATGATACGCCTCTGGATGTTTAATTGTAACTAAAAGCTGCTGGCAATTCCTTTTTCATAATTATTTTTTTGCTGCTGTGGTGTTTCAAAGTGGGGTCAACGCTGCTATGGGCCTGAAAACTCTTGTTCAGCTTTGTGTGTGAACCAGGGCTTGACCTTTAGACAGGTCACCTCAGTGCAGCAGCCACATAACGACTGAGGTCAGTGGCTAATAGCATCCTGCCGGCCTTCAGTCACTAAACGCTGCATATTAACCCCCCCCCTCTGCTCCTAGCCTGCCAGGGAAGCATCATTGTGCTCCACCGTCAGCGGCTCAGATATTATTAGATATTGATGACTGTTGCATAATCCTGCGCGTGAAGAGAATACAGTAAGTGGGCCAACATTGGTGGGCCAACATTGGTGGGCCGTAGGGGGCGACGTCAGCTGTAGCTCATCAGTGCAGCATCTCACCTTTCACTACCAGGTCAGCGCTGTGTGAATTATTGAGAACGCATTCAGCTAAGGCCCATGGTAGCCATCTTTATTGCCTCACTGTTTTCAGGTTTTAGTGGATTATTTTATTGAAGTATTCTGTGTTTGTTTAAACTGCACAACCAGAATTAGCTTGAGATTACAGCCTAGATTCACTCAAACATAACACCGCAAGCCTGGCAGATGATTAAATGAAATCAAACCAAAAGCTGTGGTTACTCTTAGTCATACATGACTTAACAAGGGGGAAACCAGGTGGACCCCTGCCAGTTTGTGGTTTATGTATTCTCAGACTGTGGAAGATGATTCCAAATAATTCCCAAAAAATTCACCTCTTCGCTGATTCCTTTTGAGCTCTTATTTTAAAAATAGAAAGAAAACGACTGCAAATCAGTCATTTAGTTGGGACAGCAAAAGTTGTTCTCAAAAACATTTTTAAAAATGTTTTTAAAGTGATTGCATTTAAACCTGTTTCCTCAGTTTAATGCGAATTTAAATCAGTGGAAACATGCTTTTGAATTAGTGCAGGTTTATTGAAAATCTGGCCAAATTATAATTGACTTTATCTGAGCAAGCTTAGAAAAGAAAACAAAGGTAAATAATTGTCAGGGGTCATGATGATGAGATAAGTAACTTCATAACTGGATGATGTTTCCATCTAAATTTTTAGCAAGTTTTCGCAGAAGAATCCATGAAAAAATGAGACCACAACATTATGAGGAGTGAAAAATTAAACTACTGAATGAACATGAGCTAATTCAGTTTTAATATATATGAAGTGAATTTGAAAGTAGCTGAACTGAAATGGAAAATATTAGCACAGTTTCCATTGCAGCTCAATGTAATTCTGACACTAACAAACATTTAAAGGTTTAAGGAAAAACAATTTCATAATTAGTCTATAGAAAAGAAGCTCTCTCTCTCAAGTTGGATCCCCTCCCCAGCTCTTGTAACATTAATGTAGGAATGAGTCATCCATCAGTGCCCTAAAGCTGACTGAACAAACTGATCTGTCACTGCGTTGCTTAGCAGCACTTCAGCCTAATGAGTGACGAGCCTGCAGAGAATCGCTGCACCCTGTCCCCAGGTAGAGTAGCAGCTTCACAGCTTCAGTTACTGTCAGTGCCATGGCGATCTGCCTATCAGGTTTCACACCGACTGCCTGTAGCATCGGTCAAACATGTGAGCAACATGAGCCGCACTTTTAAAAACTCCACAGACGAGCTGGGAGTTTACTGTAAACCCTAAACGAGGTCTGCAAGCATGAAATGATCATGTGTGTGATTAATAGTGGCTATTATACTGCGATTCACATCCCGGCTGCTTTTGCATCAAGATGAAATGCCATTCTGTCATGAGTCAGTGGGGCTGAATACATCATGCAGACGGCGCTATGTAAACATCATTAAGGCACTGTTTGTCACTGCCCTGTGGGCTGCCTGGTAATAAATGATGACATAAAAACTGATGCTTCCAGCAGATCTTAAAAAAATCTTATTTGAAGAGAAATACTTAAGATGAGCATTATGGTTTAGTTTATATCTTAATCTTGGAAAAGGTTGTGGCTGTTCACCTTGCAGCTGCTTTAGCTTTGTGGATCATTTCATGGAGTTCATTCTGAAGCTGTCTGTGACATTCTGATAAAAGACAGCCGGCTCCTCTGTTGTTAGGTATTTGCATAACCTCTATGCAGATGATTAAGGCATTCGTGTCTTTTAAACCTTGTGTTCTTAAAGGCAAATAAGCTAATACTTTTTGTAGATGTGTCCTATGCTGTTCAAACTTTCTATTTAAAATACAAATCGTTTGTTCATGTACATCTGAGGTTTATTTTTACTAACGTCCTAAAATCAAATATCTAACTTTCCCCCAAACTCAGGACCTCCATCACTTCTGAGCTCCGAGTCTGTAGAGTTGGGATGCTTAAAACTTATTTTAAAATATACTCTTAAAAATGAAATTGACTTACTTTGCTTTCCTGACTTGTGTGTGTTTGCAGTTTGCTGCTTTTTTACAACAGTGGTGAGATTTTATCTGTTATTTGACGTTACGCCCAACGCAGCTTATTTCCCTGTTCCTAAATGGATTAAAGATTTAAAATGAGCTGCTCTGATGAACACACAGACTCAGTGTGTGTGTTTTCACTGAAGTCTCCACGGATGAGCTTTAATCCGAGCTTTACATAGCAACAAGTGCAGTGTATCGACACGTGGGCTACCTGAACGTCCCCAGCTCTGATAGGTTGCTGTGAATGAATAACACAACCTGTTGTTTTTCCACGGGGTTAAAATTAGGCGTAACTGTGGCATTGTGGGGCAATGTTACCTTCTGGTACCAACCTGCTCTCTGGAGACACTGGGACTGTGAGCTGCTTGGAGCAGCACAGAGAAAAACTTTAGATCCTATTGGAAAATGATTCCTCATGAACAGCTAATGGATCAACATACTTCATTGTTGAAGTATGTTGATGCTGATTAACTCACTGCAAAAAGTTTTGCTATATTTAAATATTTATTTTAGAAAAAAAAATTATTACATTTTTGCCCAAAATGATCAGCTGACTTCCAGTCACTACCTGCTCTGGTGTCACCGGCGCAGAGCTTGCTCAACACTGGCAGCAGATGGTTCAACATGTCTGGGCAAGATATTAGGAAAAGATTTCAGACAGAAGCTTGAGCTGCTGTCGCATGTTCAAAAAAACAAAAACATAATTTAAATAGTCATTTATTTTAGATATTGTATTCAGTAGGGTGAAACCCATGCTATATAGATCCACTGCACATATATTATTTGTTTCTGTTAATTGTCGCTATTGCAGCTAATGAAAATCCAAAATTCAGACTCAAAAAATGTAAGGTTGATTAAAAATGGACCTTTAATACAGAAATATTATGCTATAGCACATTTTGGCCTTCACATCATGGGAAGGAGGAGAAAACTGCAGACTCAAGAATTGTCCATCAGTCACAAGTGTGTTGGCACAGCCTGTTCACAGAGTGCTGTGTCCAAACATATTCATGGAAAGTTTTGTGGAAGGAAAAAGTGTGGTAGAAAAAGATGCACAAACAAAAAGGAGGACCTAAGTCTTAGAAGAAATGTCAATTCAAGAGTTTAGAGATTTGCAAGATGTGGACTGTGTGTAAATTATATAATTTGAGGTCATAAAGTTCTCGATAATATTCAGGGATACTGAGATGCATTTGAAGTGAACATGTTGTAGTGACTCTGACTTTTATATTGTTCTATTTGTACAGTTCAGTTCCAGTTGAGCATGTTCAACCTTGTTCCTCATAAAACTGCTGTTTCTGTGTGAGAACATTTAATCTGGTGAGAAACTTTGACCAACCAAGCATGTTGGATATTTTAGGCAGAGTGTGTCTTCCACACCCTGCGGTATAGAATCCTGTTTTCAGACTAAACCACTGATCTGAAGTAACAACCAGAGAAACGGTGACGTGTCAGCTTCTCTCACCGTCGGCAGCAGAATGAAACAGATTAACTTCCAGTCCCTCAGAGCTCCTCGGTGAGGTGTGACGGGTATTAGGCCGGGGTCTCGTGTTGTTAGAGGGGTGAACTGCAGCACCAATGAAACACAAGCTTCTCACCTAGCTTGGCCTAATAACACCTCCGTGACCTTTGGAGAAATGGCTGCCGGGCGCAGACGCTCTGTTATACGCGAGGCAGCTACGAGAGCGACGCTAACCGAAAACAATGAAAGAGTGCAGGATCTGTGTTGATAAGGGAACAGAGGCCATTTTTAACCCAAAGCAAGGATATTAACCTACATAAACCTATATTATCAACAAACATCAACCTAATGTTCAGCACAAACAGGAACATGGCTTCAAAATCAGTATGGAATGGATTCTTCTTTATCTATTGGAAGAAATCTCTGTTACAAGTGAAAGAATGAGTAAACTTATTTGTGTTTTTTAGGATTAACATTCACTTAAGTTCAAGACTGAAATGAACACTACAACTGAATTATTTTAGGGGAAAAGAATTACACCAGTACATTTTGCCCCATGACCCAATCCCAGGTACGTGGGAAGCAATGGACAGATGGAAGGAAAAATCCAAGCAAAGTGGTAACCAGCACCATCTAAAATTACTTTAGAATCAATACATTTACTAAATATTCACTAATAACTGGTTAGACAATAGAAACAAACAAATCTAAGGCCAAAAATCCATCCACTCTCTAGACCTGATTTTCCTCCACTTTTCCTCACTTGCTTCTTCTTCTCTGCAATTTGCATAATTTGCTGTTATTTCAGGTTTTCTCTCTGTTTTTTCTCTCCATAGAAACTACATCTAATTCTGGCTCCCGACCTGTATCAACTTAAATCTTACTTTATCTAGTCCTGACGTTTGACAAGGACAGTTTAAAATGACCTGGACCAAACCAGATAAAGCTGCTGGGAGGTCAAATCTCTGAAACAAGAACCACTTCATGCAGAAAGAAACCATTTTAACTGAAGGCCAACAATCTGGTTGTGTTCAGATTGACTCAAAGCCCGGAGGTGCTGCTCCTGTTAGGTGGTGCCGGCTTGTCGCTACACATCACTTGCAAAAGCAAACTAGGAAATCTGGTCTGAGTGTCTGAACAATGTAAGTATCTGAGAACTATAGAAAATCATTCGACAGCAATAACACTAGGTGAAAAAACAATATAAAACATTTTAAATGTGGCATGGAAAATGTCTCTCTTCTCTTAAAATCAGTTTAAATAGCAAAAAGCTTTGAATACTTCACAGAGCTCCTGAGATGTTTTAAGACAGTTTTCATGTTTTCATCCTGTGTGTCTTCTGTATCCAAAAGTTCAGTCTATGCATTTCTTCTCTGATTCTCCACTAAATTTGATGATTAATTCTGCCTTCAATTTTTGGAAAAACCTGTCGTTATAATAAGAAATATTTAAGTTCTGTTTTTCTCAAGTTTTCATAATTAATGCTAAAAACTTTAATTTACTTTGTAATTTTAAAGAGGTTAAAGATTTTGTATATTTTTTTTAACTTTTCTATCTTGGTTCGAAGCCTTAAGTTACCAAACTTTGAGGTGTGTTGTTGTTAATTACATAATTTCCTGTGTAAAATGATTCAACAAACTATTCAGTGCTGCAGTGAGGCTTTTTCTGCAGGTCCAGACAGCTGCAGACTTTGCTGCAGGACCGGTTCCCAACTTAAGTTGGGACAAATTTAGCTGCAGCAGCACTTTGAACAGGGTGGGGATGTTTTTCGCTGAATGCTGTGATATCAGACATTAGTTGTAGTCTAGTCTCTTACAAGTCCTATTCTCTGAAAGGTTATTTTTCATCTGAAAATTAATTTAGCAACACACTAAACCTGCATAGATTGAATTTGATATTTTAATTCCTACATTGTTTTTGTTTCCTCTTTCATTCATGTAAGACTCTTTGTAAATCCCATTTTTGTAACTTTTTATGTCTTTTCTTCTATTTCTTGAATGATTTTATTTGCCTCATATTCTTGGAAAGTTCACCCAAACAAGTGCTAAGAAGTTATGAATGGACATTATTTACCTGCATTACAGTACAACTGACTCTGTGATGCCTGTTTTAGCTTTTTGTTTCCCTGAGCTGCATGTCCAATATTTCTTAGCAATGTCAGTCTGAGTTTCGCCCTATTAGCTGAATTAAAAACAGGTTTGACCCGTCTGGTTCTGGCTGCCTCTGCTGAGTCAATTCTCCATGAAAATAGTTATAAACTCACCTGAATCAGGTTAAAAACTGAATCAGTTCATATTCATAGTTCATCACTTGAAAGTTAGGATTTAAATTCAACCTCCCGACATTGTTCACAGTTACAATGTAAAAATAAATAAATAAATACAAAAACATTGTTAAATTGGTTACCAACATTATCACATCAGTTCATTAAGACTACTTTTAATGTTGGTTGTTTTCAAATGATTCAGCGCTTGATGCGCTGCTTCAGTAAAATCCAGATTTTATGTAAACACAATTTATGCTGATTAATTAATCATCCACTCCTGTATCTGAAGGGTCCTAAAAAACAAACACACACACACACACACACACACACACACACACAAAATCAAAACAAAAAACAACAAAAAATAAAAACCATTGGGGTCCTTTTTTTTTAAATCAAAAAAGTAATAAGCTTTTCCCTAGAAAAGTATGTTTATTTCCCAGTAGCCACCCTAAATACATCTTAGCTTCTATATCATGTAAAGCTTCAGCTTGTGACTCCAACTCTCCTTGGTGGATCAACAGCCAATGAAATTAATTCACCCAAAAGGGGTCTTCGATTAGTTGTAGCAATATACTTTGAAAAACATTTTAGATGTAAAAACGGTACAATAATAATACTGTAGGCTGTTTCGCTTTTATACATTTTTATAAAAATATTGTCACATGGATGTAGCCATGTTGTTTACGCTGCAATGCATTCTGGGTAAAAGACGTATGCTTGGTCTGATTGCTTAACTCCGTCGTTAAACCTTTTCGATTTGAACCAGAGCGCGTTGAAACTGATGGAATGTAGAAATCACCGGAAGTCATGAAGATGAGGAAGAGGAAAGAGCTAAAGCTGCTGTTTGTGCTGCTACTGCCACCTTCAACTTCATATATGAAACAATGAATGACACGTACCTCCGGCCTGACGGCGTTATCCGGTAAGTAGTTCTGCATCTGTGTCCGGTCCGGTAGCAGTTCCGGCAGCAGTAGCATTAGCTCCGTTAGCATTAGCTCCGTTAGCATTTTAAGAGCTTGCTGCCAGCCGCTGGCGGGGTTTATGAGTAGCTTTGTGGATAAAAACTGTCGGCAGTGATTTGGTTTTTAGCTTAAAGCCTTCATCAGTTTTGCTCGTAGAAATGACAAAGTCTTCTGGAAAGAAGCCTGTTACCATGACAACAATTTCTAGTGAAAATGGAAGTTTTGTTGTGTTTGTAGTGAGAATTTACACGAAAATAACGAATGTATTTTCTGACAACGGCACAACAGGTTCCAGAATGCAATGGCTCTAAAACGTACTGGTGCCGTTGTCTTGTAAACGGATAAATGGATCTTTTCCGTCAAGGAATCTCAAGCTCATTCACAGTATGACTACAATCCACAGACATAAACTACCGACAACAGGCGTTTCAGCAGTTCGCGGTTCACGTCTTCTCGCCGCTCCGCTTGTTCATCGCTCTTATCTAGAGAACTTCAGACACCCTGAAAGCTCAAACAACTTGTTTCGGCAAAGTTGTCCCACTTTTTTCACAACTGTGCTGTCAACAGACACACATACATTGTGTGTGTGTGTGTGTGTTGCCCCAGATACTCGGGGAAAAGTATCTGATGGGAAAACGCGAATCGACGGGCTTTCAGGTTGAACTTTTTTTTTTCTTTTTTTTTTTACGCTTATTCACTTAGTTTCAAAGAACCTAGCACCAACTAGTGGCGTGGCGAGGGCATTGCACCTTTCTATGCTTACATTACTGTGTAAAGAAAGATTGCACTTAGAATGTCTTCATGTAAATGTGTTAATAGAAATTCCATTTTCGTTGGATAATTGTCATGTTAACAGGGTCACTTTGAGCTTCTCTCTTCTCTCTTTGAGTTGAGAAAGAAAGGGTCTTTTGGAAGTTGTGCTTGGTTCTTTCTCATTCCTTTTTTCCCCTGTGGGACATGATCCAGGCTCACTATGAAATAAATCATTATTTATTTTATTTCTTTTTAATTACAACCAACACACACAGCGCAGCATTGTCTAAATTTACACCAAACAAACAATAACTCGGGTAATGTTAGCCTTCCTGTGTTTACTCTGTAGATTCCAGTACAGAACGGACCCAACTGCGTCATCAACCCAGCATGCATTGCACAAGTGAAAAAACCTCCAAGGGTGAAAAATATAGAATAAGATATACATTTTATGAAGTAATTGACTCTTGACGTATCACGAACAGCACTGTTTTAGTTAAGAGGAAAATGTCAACATCTTCTACTAATCGTGGATCGCTTTAAACATCTGTCTTATTGTTCACTGCGGTTACGCATTCACGCCTCTCCAAAAGAACCGGATGTTCTGAGTACACAACCTGCAGTTGGATTACAGCGGACTGAACAGGGCTAGTGGAAATGAACCCTTAAGGACCACTCACTTGATATTTTACAACCCACATTGAGACCCCAACCTCTACTGTGGGAACCAAGGCTCAACTCTGCAGTGCTGTTTTTGTTTGTACTCACAAAAGTTTACATATGATCTCATCTTTAGTACACTTGTAATTTTGTTTGTAATTCTGAATATTTCTGCCACAGTCTTTTAGAAGGTGTCTTGGGTTGATTAAAATGGAGCATTAAAGTTATTAAGGGAGATGCTTCTGTAAAGTGATGTTGCTTCTGTTGATCAGATTCCAGCGAAAACAGACAGAGAAGCTGCAGATGACCAGATTATGGGTCTATAAATATATTTTCATGGTGCGAGTAAACAAAAGGCATCTGTGTCCCAACTGATGGCTGCAGAGGGAGCCGATTCAAACGTTCAGATATGAGGGGGTTGCTAAGGAACATGAATTCACACGTAGCCTGTTTTCCTCCACAGCAGCTGCGCCTCTTTAGAGGCCGCTAATGCATTCAGCTCAATCTGCCCGCACTGCCACCACGTGTGCCCGCCTCATTCAGCACATGCATGCTGCTCAGAGTTGGCTCTGCTTAAGACAAAAGGCTTCAGTGGCGTCTTCTGTTTTATTATTGTTATTATTTTGCGGCCAGATTGGTCTGTAGGCCTGGTAACGGGGCGTAAAACTGGAGGGTCATTACTGGACAAAGAGGAGAGGACACAAAGCAAGCTGTATTCTGGGACGGTTGGCACAGAGCTCTTATCAGGTCTCCACAGGACATCTGCTCCAACCACTGGGCTGGTCTGTTAAAATCAAGTAGTACTCTGTGATAAGGAGAGCAAGCCTGGATTGAAACCACACAACCATAAACACAACATTCACCATAATTTCACCTCGACTCTTTCTACTGCAGCCGTGTTTTTGTAGGCAAGCGGCTGAGAGGAGAGGAATAACACCCCAGCTTTCTCTTTAACACTTTAATAAAGGAAGAAACATATTATCTTTCACTGGATCTTTCTGATTTATGATCCACATTTTCTTCTTCCCATAGATGGTTATCCAAACATGCACTGGAATGGGAAAAAGAAAAAAGACTGCTTTATGGGATATCCAAGTTCAACAGCATGTTAATCTCAAACCTGAAAAAGCTATTTTCCACACAGAAATGAGCCAATCAGAAAGGAGATAAAACAGGATGATGGTAGCTCTGAATAGGCCTATAATCCAACAAAGAGTGGGAGAACTTTTAATATAATTGTGTTTCATTTTTGTACTTGGGTTGAGTCAAATGAGAAGCAGAACCATGAGAGTTTTGGGTTTTTATTTGTAGCTCTGAAGCTGCCCTGCATACCCAGTTTTATGACTGATTTGCTGTTTTAAGTTTGTTATGATTATCACATCTATTTTCTTTATTTGTGTACAATTTCTACCAGGTAGCCTTACCTTGGCAGAGTTTCACTTTTAAACAGTATTGCAATATTAAAACCTCAACTTTGATTTCTTCCCAATAAATATGTGGTTTTCTCTGACCATGGAAGCAAAAATATTCTAGTCCACTATTTGCAAATACAGATTTAGTGGCTTTGTGGTTCCTTCTCTCAGATTTAACACATAATAACATTTTTACAAATGCTCCTTTGCTCATTACAAATATTGTTAAAAATGAGTTAAACCTTATGATCTATTTCTCTAATAAGGAAAGCAAGCCTGGATTGAATCCACACAACCATAAACAATACTAATTTTTCTAATGCTAGTCTACAGGATTGATTGAAAATTCATAATAATAAAACTTTCAGGGAGACGTTTAAGCTTCCAGAAGGAAATGACAGATTTCTTCTGAGTTCAGATATAGAAGTTAATTTTGTATTTCCATCTTGAAAGTTAATCACTCCAGTAAAATCGGCCCCAGTGCATGTTGCTCCTAACTAATGCATGAGCACTGCATCTTCTACGCCAGAATACACACAGACTTTTTCTACGCTTGTACTTGATTAAAAAGCTCAATTTATTAGGGTTTGTAAAGAAAACATTTTTATTTTTCATGCAGGAATGACATGTCTGTTATTTTTAGAAAGCCAGTTGAGAAACGCCTGTTGGAGGTTTCTGAAAATAGGAAAACTTACAGATCTTGAAATACGGTTAGCAGGAAGTGGAGCAGAGACAGTGGAGCAAAGATACAATGATAAACAAAAAGCCTCAATCAGATAATCAGAGGTGATGTGGAACAGCTGCTGCTGGAGGGAAATGGGGAAAACTAGTTAAAACAAAGAAAGACAAAATAAGACTCATCAAGAAACTAAGGAGACAAAAAACGCTGATAATTTAAAAAAATAAATTCAAATGTACAAGGAACAAAGCATAAAAATAAACTACAAAGGATTAAACTAATATGATGAGACCTATTGAGCATAAATAAACCAACATGGAAATGATCAAAATTCAAACATCTTTGTATAATGACAATTTCGGTCAAATGAAACCTTTAAAATAGATTAAATATGTTACATTTTATGCTCAATTTTCAGTTTGTTTGTTCAGTTGTTAAACAGAGAAGCTTGTTTTCAAATGCATTTTTATTTGTAAAAACTGAAAGATGTGGGAGTTTGTTTGTATTTGTGGAACATTCCAAAATAAAAACCAAACTTTGACACCTTAATGTTCATTATTCATTTTATGTTTGTGTTCTCAGACTCCCTTGGCGGCCCGTTCCCATCCACCTCTCACCGATGTCACCACAAACCCAAGAGGTGTCTGCCCATCCAGTGCGGCAGCGTCGGCGGACCTTTCCCGGTCAGCCCGCTCCTTTTCCATCCAAACACCAAGGGATCCCAAATAGTCATGGACCTGGCCCAGAAGACCGTCAAGAGGCAGGCCAGCTTCTGCAACGCCATCACCTTCAGCAACAGGCCCATCGCGCTGTACGAGCAAGTCCGCCTCAAGGTATTTCCTGACCTCTTTTAAAGCTATTTGCTTTGAGCTCTCTTTTTATAAATGAGGTCAGTAAAAGTGAATGTTATTCTCCTTTCAGATCACTAAAAAGCAGTGCTGCTGGAGTGGAGCTCTGCGTCTGGGCTTCACCTCCAAAGACCCCTCCAGGATAAACCCCGACAACCTGCCGAAGTACGCCTGTCCCGATCTGGTGTCCCAGAGCGGCTTCTGGGCCAAAGCCCTGCCCGAAGAGTTTGCCAACGAGGGAAACATCATCGCCTTCTGGGTCGACAAGAAGGGCAGGGTCTTCTACCGCATTAACGAGTCCAGTCCCATGCTGTTCTTCAGCGGAGTCCGGACAGCGGAGCCGCTCTGGGCCCTCATTGATGTTTACGGTCTGACCCGTGGAGTCCAGCTGCTAGGTAAGACGGCCAACAACAATCCACCCTAACAGACGTTACTTACTTCCCGCATGTGCTCAAACCATAGTTAACAGAAGAGGAAGTTTCTTAGTCTCCTTCTAGTGTTTTTATTGGGATTCTAAGGACTGAACATTTTCCACCCAAATTGTTAGAGTTTGGTGGAAAATATTTAATAATAACCTCTTGACCCTCCTTCAGTTACAACAGTAGCCTTAAAAAAGTGGTTCCCAAAGTAGGGGGTTAAGGTCGATGTCCTACATGTTCTAACCCATTTCTCCATTGTCAAGTCTCACTCTAGCCAGTTAATGTCTGGTTCAGTTCTTGCTTGACCAGAGCTGCATTGTTTCTCAGTTTGTTGTTTCTTCTGAGAGATGTGCTGGTTGCAGAGCTGCTAAATCACAGTTTCCAAAAGTTGACGCATCTGTTCCTGGCGCTGCTCATAATTACGCTCCTCCACACTGAGCAGCTCTCAGATAGCAGACGCCATGTCCGTCGGTCCACTGCGGTGGCTTAGATGTTGTTGTTTGGAGTTTCCAGTGCCATAAATCATGGGCCAATCAACAGACTCGGTCTGCTGTCAATCAAATGGCTTGCATGTGATAAATGGCTCAGTTCGGCTTGTACCACCCCTGAAGTGTTTATGAAATCGGGGAACAACCACACAAGATCTACTAATGAAGACAAATCTGACTGGGGTGGAACCAGTTAAAGTCACATCCATGGAGAAGCAGCTTCAGATGTCAACCTAGGTCAAAAAACCTGAATCAAACAATTCGTTTCCAGCCTTCTGGAGAACTTGAAGGTTTGTTGGGGATGTAATTTAGTCATTTAAATCAGCTGTGTTAGAACAAGGACACATCTAAAACCTGCAGGACACCGGCCCTTCAGGGCTAGAGCGGGACACCCCTGCCTTATGGCAGAGAAATTAGGTCTTTCTAAGCTGTGCTGATAAATTGAAAACTTGTCATATTGCTCTGTTCAAAGTGGCACAAAATGTAGACTGTCAGCTGTTGTTGCAGTTTCAGTGACACAAACATAAAGGACTGCGAAGAGTGATTTAGACATTTTAATAATAGAAAATAGAGTGAAAATTAATTAAAATTTAATCGTAATCATTGTCAGTTCAATGTTCTTCAATGATAATTTAATTTCAAGTTCTTTTCGTATTGTACAACTGCAGTTTCTTTTATGAGCCTCATCAAAGAAAATGGCTGAGTTGTAGGTTTTAACCTACAACTCAGGTTGCTCAAATGGGAGCAGAAAAAAATCTGCAGTGATGTCAACAGCGACTGGATGAGTTCCACATGAACTATAAAACTGAAAAGAAATATTATATAGAACAAATCGTGCAAATTCCTCTCTGAATGCTGGAAGATTTTAAGTTGATTTTCATTTTTCCTCTTAAGAAATTGGCAGGAGATCTCTGCACCTGTGAAACTTGAATAATGTAGCTTCATTCTCTTTGTTTGTGTAGATCTGAGAATACTTCTAGGTAACATCTGACCTTGGTGCTTCTGTTTCCAACATTTGTGCCATTGACAGAGCCCATTTTTATCTTGTCTTGTTGACTGCAAGCACATTGTTCTCTGGAAGTGACCATGTCTGTGTACTGTAAAGCCTTCCATGAATCTGCAGAGCACCACTGAGCTGCAGCTGACCGATATTCTGCTCCAGTGTTTACTCAGAACCAACATGGGGGGTTTACGGTGTAGCTTAGTGTTCATACCACACAGACAGCTCAGGATCGTATAGCAGAGGCTTTCATGTACACATTGAATGCTGTCATCTCCTCTGCTGCTGTGAATTTAGGCCACAGGTCGTAATGCTTTTCTTTACTGCGTATTGGGCATCCTGAAGCTGCTTAAAGGTGATGTAAAAGTGTTTGTGTATTTTCAGGATCTTTAAGCTTACTTCATGTTGTCAGACAGGTTTTCTTTGTGATTTTTTTGTTATTGTGAAGGTAACAGTCAACAGTGAAACTGACCCCCAAGTATGTAAATGGTTAATAACGGCTAATTTCTGATTTAACAAAAGAAGGCATTTTGTATTTGTCAGGTTATTTTTCTAAAATATTAAAACTTGTTTGATGATCTGTAACATTTAAGAGTGACCAAATAACAAAGGAATCTGTAAGGGGGCACATACTTTTTATTGTCATTATCATATTTTATCGCTGAAAACACGTCTTAATGACAGTTGATCTTTCCTTTGTTTTTCAAAGCAGATAAGTAATATTAAAAACACATTTTGAAGCAAAAAGCGTCTTTGGAGTAAAACTGAAAGGTACTACAATAAATGGATGATGACGTCAATAAAATATGTCCCTGTCTTTAGCTGTTGACAGAAAACTGATTGTTTTCTTGACAAAAAAAATTTCTTTTATCCCAGAATATGTAGAATGGATGCTTGGCAGCTTACTGACACCAATGTTCAGACATTTGCTGATGTCTAAACATTGTATTATTCAGTCAGCGTTCTCTTCACATGACTCTCCTGCATGTTTAGCTTCATAAAAGAGCTAAAGATGCATTTTTACCATCCTTATTTTAAGCCTCATTTCCACAATCACAGCATTCATTCTTTGCTAACATAAAATGAGACATTTTATTGGGAGGACTGTGTTGACATATACCTGTGGACATCAGAGAAACAATGTTGGTCAGAACTGGGATTATTTTAATCTACCTCTGATCTGCCAGAATTAGATTAAAAAAAAAAAAAAAAAAATTCTTTTTCACAAGCAGTTAGTTGTCACTATGGCAAATCAAACAGATTCATCTCATCGCAAAGAGCTATTACTTTTCTTGGCAGGTTTCCTGTTTGCGTTCAAGTCTTTTGTCTTAAGAGGACATGTTGTTAGGCAGTGACATGCAAACCTGCTGTGAAATCCAGGCCATTATGGCTTCCAGCTGTGTTCTTAGTGGTCCTGTGCTCACTTTTTTGCTTACAGGCTTTTTAAAACAATATTCTTTATTTCATTCATGGAAATGAACATAACAAAAACAAAAATCTAAAAAATTTATATGTGCCTCGTTAATGTTTACCTTTTACACTGTAATTCTTAATTTTGACCTCTTCGTGGATGGCAAAGGCTTCAAAACGATCCATGTTTTGAGCCTGAACCTGTGATCACTAGAAGAAAAACAGCTTCAAGCACATTTGTGTAGAAACCAGGCCCCTTCTTGTGCTGTTTCTACTGTATTTTTACAATCAGGCCATATGCTGGGCAGTCTGCAGAAAGGAAGGACTCCTGTTCCTCAGGGTGGGGGCATCTAAATCACATCTGCCCCCACAAACAGGGGCCTGTGCAGAGGAGCGGAGCGCTACCAAGGACTGACATAGACTTACATCATCTAGAGTAGCCTCAGCCTCTTTGTGATGCTGAAAAATGAGCCACATCAGCTCTTTACGTCACATTTCTGTGTGTAACGCTCCATGAAACTTTCCCTTTCGCTGGAAAAGCCCTCCGGCTCTGACATTTGAGGCCATATTCCTCGGTTTCACCCTTTTCTTCCTCAGGGACTCCAGCAGAGCTGATCTGTGCTTCAGATTTTCAAATGGAACACAAATCAAACATATTTATCGAAAAGCTCAGGAACATTTTGCTTTAACTCCTTACTGAAATAAAACTTCTTTGCATCACAGTGTTTTCCTGCTGAAGCTGAGAATATTCATCAGTCCGCTCTAGTATTTGGTAATCGTAGCTACGTAAAGTTGGATTAGATTGGAAAGCTGGATTGGGTTTCTCATGCTGTTTATTCGCTGCAGCCCTTCCATTATGTAAATTAGCGGTTGGATTGTAGCTGAGCTTCCATTCAGCGAGGACAATGCAGCACACGATCACTCAAACACACACGGCCCCTGAAAGCCTCATCTGCCAGTTCCCATCAGCCATTTCACTCACAGCGTCTTCCTCCCGTTGAAAGATGAGTTTGTTCATCCATTTTGCCTCACATTTAGAACAACAATTATAAAAGAGTGGGAAAAAAGCCTTTCCTTTTTGAAATAGTTTTATCCGCTTAAGAAAGCAGTAAGCTGTTGAGCTTCTTGCGCTGGCCAGGCATGTCACAATACTCCTCCAATGTGTCCCATTGCCTCTGCTCAGTGTTCTCTGGTTTCTGAGTCTCTGTGAAGCAGATAGTCTACAACTGAAAAGGCTAAATTCAGCCAAGTTTAACAAAGATCTGGTCATTAACCAGTCATCTGATTCAGGCGTGTTGCAGGACGACCATTCAGGGAGGTGGTTTGACCTTCCTGCAAACATCATCAATCTGATGCATGAATGTGGTTTGAAATTGTGTTCTTGGACAGTTTTCACATTAGTGATCAGCCCATCTTGATGCTGTCGCAGTGGTGACAGAACAGCCCCAAGTGGAGGAGTTCAGGTATTTCCAATCTTTGTTCATGACTGAGAGAAGCACAGAGAGGGAAAGATGATTGTTGCTGCGCATGCAGTGATGCATCTCTGTATCGGCCTGTCAAGGGAAAGAGAGATCTGAGCCGAAAGGTGAAACTTTCGACTTACTGGTCAACATATGTTGATCTATGGCTATGTTCACACAGCAGGCAAATGTGACCCAAATGCAACTTTTTTCCAGCATTCAGGATGGGCCAATTTCAAACTTTCAACCCTGAAAAAATTTGATTTGTGCCACGTCCTTGTTTGGTTCTAATTCAGATACCTATCCAATAGTTTTCAAAGTGCTTTGGGACTATAAACTGTCTGATTACAGTTGCATCAAACAGGTATTTGAACTAAAAATCATATTTGAGCAAAATATCAGTCACTGTTCTAGGCAGGGACTGAAAGAATGAGATCTCAGAGTGAGTTTCCTTCTCAGGCCGTCTGGGTTCTGCCTTAGAGATGAAGTGAGAAGCTTGTGCATCTAGAACACAGGTCCAGTCCTCAAGGACCGCTGTCCTGCAGTTTTTAGATGTGCCACAGGTACAAAACACTAGAATGAAATGGTTTAATTACTTCCTCCTTATATAGATAAGATCCCCAGATCCTTTCTAATGACCTAATTATTCTATTCAGGTGGTGCAGCAACAGCACATCTAAAAGTTTCAGGACACCAGCCCTCCAGGACTGGAGTTTGACACCCCTGATCTAGAAGCTGCAGGACAGTAGATCTAGAGGACAAAGACGCTGCTCTGAGATGATGATTCTCAAGATGTTGATTCTCAGAGAACGACACCAATAATTTATGTGAACTGCTAAATATTTATGATGAAAATCTGATGATAACATTTCTTTAGGGTTTATGATTCATTACCTGTTCTCCTTCCTAGGGCTGATCTCAGAAACTTCTCAGGAAACTTCAGAGGAATTTATTTTCTATGACAGGAGCTTGATTTAGTTCTTCCACACTTCTACAACTCGATGTTAGAGATTTCCCTCTGAGAGTGAGGACAGGGATCCATGCAGTATGTTTATTTCCTCTGGATTCTGCTTTGCTGTGACAAGTTTGGATTCTTTACGATATATAGCCGTGCTTTTAAAGGTGACGGGTATGGGAACATCTCCGTCGCCTCGGGCATCCGGTGATTGATTATCCCCTCCTTTTAATGGCACAGCAGATATTGTGGATGTTGGCAGCAGAGTGACTGAGGCTGTCTGCCAAAGGCCTGAAATCCAACAAACCACAAAGGTCGTTTAATATATCGCGTTCCCTCGGTTTGCTGTCACTCTCGCACTCACACACACGTGCACACCGCAGGACTTTGCTCGACACAGGGAGCGAGCTTGAGCAACTGAGTAATTCCAGCTGTTGTGAAGCCTGCAGGACTCGGATTGTATGAGTCAGGCACATTGGAGCTTTAATCACGAAGGGCAGCCTCTGCGTGGATCTGTCCTGGAGGATGGTGGGATGAAGGCTGATTGGAAAGCCTCCAGGCTGCAAACACCTCTCCGCCAGGCCGGCTCCAGGTGGGGAGCAGGTCTAATCCAGCTGTCACCACGACGGAGCTGGAGCAGTTCATTTAGCTCATACCAAAACACTGCGACCGGGAGGAGAGGCAATCTCTGTCACCTATCAGGATCGCTGACGTTCAGGGGTTTGGTGGAAACATCAAAGAGCTCCACAGCGTTTTCCTCAGGGACGGATTGGATTATGTAGTAGCTCCTGACGGGAGAATAACATCTCATTAAACCATCTGACGGCTGAAATTCACTGTCGCTCTGAAAGATTGGCAGAGTAAATCAGCTAAGAAAGATAAAACCTTTCCTGTTTCTGAATGATGGCATAATTTCTAATCTGGTTGTTTTAGTTGTTTAGTTGTTTGTTCCTCTCTCTGGTCACTATATTATATCACAGCCAGACTATTGATTAAACTTCTCTTTAGCTCCCCTTGTCCTGTCTCTATGCTCAGACTGGCAGAAATTTGTAAAAAGTAGCAATTTGTAGTCATTGCAGCCATATGGACATATAGGACGTGTTCTGGTGGAACATTTGGTGGCGCTGTTTCCTTCCACCAGGAAGGTCTGTTTGAATCCTGACCTGAGGTCTTTCTGCACGGTGTGCATGTTCTCCCTGAGCCTGTGTAGGTTCTCTTGGGGTACTCCAGCTTCCTCTGAAAGTCCAAAACCAAAACCGTGACTGTTAGGTTAACTGGTCTCTCTAAGTTTCCCTTTGATATGAGCGTGTGTGCACGTTTGTTTGTAAAACCTTGTGGGGACCATTTTCTTGACAGATACTACGCTGTTTTTGGGTCAAGGGTTAGATTTAGGACTAAGGTGTGAATTGAGTTTTGGTTAGGGTTAGGATAAGGGTAAGGTTTAACCTGTAGAAATGAATGGAAGTCAATGGAAAGTCCCCACAAAGACAACCACACAAATGTGTGTGTGTGTGGTTTTATACATTTAAGGAATAATAATTCTGTTATCTTCCATTGTTCATGTTACAGGTTTTAGTAGCTAGTAGAGCTGGGACTTTAACTGTAAATCTGATGCACAAGCGACACAAGCTGCTTCTCTTGGTCCACTGAGGGTTAATTTTTCAAAAAATGATCTGGGGATGCTGGAAAAGACTATTGTTGTGTTCAAGTTGTGCAGCTATTCAAGACTAAAATAGCATCTCAATGTTAAACATGTTGCACAGACGTCCCTGACACTAATGCCAGCGTCTGCAGTCATCACTGCCATTAAAATGTTGCTTATTTTGTCCATATATATTTTTTCATTAAAATGCAATTAATCGCAGTTAATTAATTATAGACCCTGCAATTAACTCAATTCCAAATTTGAACCCTCCACTAGTTCTAAGTCAAGTGAAACAGAGAATTGTAAACTTTCGGTCAGTCCGCTTTGGCTTTCTGTTTCCTTCATAAACTCCTGCTGACATGAGGATTGACAGAAATCCAGCTCAGAGTGGAGAAAGCAGCCAGGATTCCCATCTTTGATTAATACGAGCTCAGTGTTTGACTTGGCAGGAACGATTCTCCCTCTTAATGGGATCACTCTTCACGCGGACAGCCAAGAAAAACATACAAAGATGAAAACATGGCTTTTTTGGGGGCTTTTGGCCGTTTTCAGGAAATGTATAGTAAAAACTTCAATTCATCAAATGAATTAAATTTGCCAGTTTGGTGTTTCTTGGCCTCAGAAAGATTTATAACTTTAATAACAGAGATGAGCCATCAGAATTTGTATTATTTGGCATTTGGAGTCAAATTTTAAATGATTTAAAGTGACTGTTACTGTTGATATATGTGGGTAACCATGGTTGCCAATGAAGAACTTTTTGCTGTTTCCTGTTTTTCTGAATTTCTTTGTGATCTAAAGAAGCGATCCTCGGATTCACTCAGCTGTCTGATATTAGAAAGTGACTAAAACCCATTAGGCGGCACAAACAGGGTGTAAATCTTTTTGTGACACAGTTTGGGAAAGAGGGTGGCCGACTGCATGCCGGTTCATAAATTACATTCTAAACTTAGACAGCCGTCCTGGTGCTGTACTGAGATGGGAATCAGAGGAACTTTGATAATCCCCAAGAGGAAAATTGATTTTCAGCAGTTGCTCCGGATGGTTGAAGTTCTAAAATTAGATTTGAAATGAAGAAATTAAACTGATTAGAAAGTTTTCTAACTTGATTATCTGTGTAGATGGATCCTCCTCCAGATTGTTGGAAGTTGAGGGTGAAAAATGATGGAGAGAAGTTTTATAACACCACAACCAGCATTAAGCTGCTCTGATTGGAAATCACTTAAACATTATCACTTTTTTTTTTTTGGTAGTTTTATCATCTTTCTGTCCTACAGTGAGGTGTGTCAAGGTAGATTTGTTTAAAATATAAATCTGTAAGGCCAAGAAATGTGACTACTGTAAAAGATTAGCTTCATTCGGAAAATATGGAGCAATTTTAAAGTGAAGGTTTTTTCAATGGAATTTATTTTGTGTTTTATTAAAATCCCAGTGCTTGTAAAAGTCCAAATCAAGTACTGAGCAGAAAAAAATATCTAAAGTTATGTGCACATTCTGGTATTTTAAATATCAAAATGAAAAAAGAAGATATACATTTAGGAATTGTCTAATTTTAAGTGGAAGACATGTCTGCAAGTCAATATTTTATAGTGTAAAACTTATAAAATCAATATTTAATGTTTGCTCCTTTTTCAGGAGATTTTTATATATACAGTCTATTAGGACTCAGAAAATATTAGCTGAAGTATTCAGAAAGAGGGCCAGGTGCTGGTAATTCAAGCATTTAGCATGCCGAGGTATGATGTGAATGCAGACAGAGTATCTGCAGCATGAGGTTAAGTAACAATGTGACTGGGCTATTGCTGCCGTACGTCAGTAACACCTGGAAGGATTCTGTATTAGTGGTGCATGTGTGTGAGACATTTGCCTATAGAGCCGCCTTAAATGATCCCTCAGACTCAGGCATATTGTGCCAGGTTCCATATAAGAAAGTTTAGTAGTGTTGAAGACCTGTGAGGCTGAAATGTACTGGTGACCCAAAAGTACCTCTGACTTAAACACAGTAAATTCTGCAGAGTTAAATCAACACTATGCCGAGTCTATTTGGTCCTTATCAGAATTGGTGTCAATTTAACTCTTTTCAGAGTTATNGTTATAACTACTCAAACTATTGTTGAAATAACTCTATAAGAGTTAAATTAATGCCAATTCTGAAAGGGACCAAATAGACTCGGCATAGTGTTGATTTAATTCTGCAGAATTTACTGTGAAGGGACAGGCCTCTTGGGACTGACCCAGACTTTGTTTTGGTTGAGTTGCCTCGAATTCGAGTTTTTCCTTAAAACCCAGACTCCAGATTGGACCTAAACATCCAGCATAAAGATCCTTCTGAGCCCATCCCTCCCTTTCAAACATCTCTCTCTCTGTCTGCTCCAGTTTTATCTCTTCAGTGCAAAATCTCCCTAGATATCCTCCTCTACCTTCTGCCTTCTCAGCTAATCCCATCCGAACACTTCCCTTCATATCTACACATACTCATGTCATCTCCTTTCCTCTCCTATCTCGGTGAGATCACTCTTTTCTCTGCAGACATCAGATGAAACCCTCCAGAGTCGGATAAAGAATAAACCCTGTGAAACAGGCTGCGAGCGAGAGAGAGTAAATCCTCCCGCTAACCCTCGGCCGGTCTCGAACTGCAGCTCAAACCCCTGGCATGTTCCGTCTGCTCAGGCTCGCAAAGCCGCTAAAGCCACCCAGCCTCTCCTTCCGTCCAGCGCTAACTAACCTGTCCGCTGCTCCAATCAAAACATTTAGAGCATGAGCCAGAGACTCTGAGGGCTAAAACCGACACACCGCTCCACCCTGAAATCCCTGTCGTCCATGTATTTGCAGCGGATTAACCCAACAGGTCCCTAATTACTGGAATCACAAAATGGTCATTGGAGAAACAGGGGGAAAAAACAAAACGGACTCCCTCTGATTTGTTGGGTTTTGAAGTGGCGTTGCCAGTTGAAGGAACACACAAAGTTTCTGAAGTAGCTCCAGCATCTGCGAGTGTTTAAATTTGAAAGGGACCAATAGGAGCAAAGGGATTGCACCGGTTAAAAAGGCAGGTGCACCAACAATTAGCGGGCAGCAGCTGGTGAGGCCACACACGTGCACGCCGTGTGCACCAGCACACTCCTTTATGAGAGCCCCTTTCTGTCCTCTGAGCTGAGAAAAGGGTTTGTTCCTCATAAAGCAAAGAGTTTCCTCGTCTCAGAAAGACAGATGAGGTTTGAAACTACTTCCCTTTGAGGAAATAGATAAAGGAAAAGATGTAAAAGGGAACATAAAACCTCACAGAAAGCTTTTTGTAAAACAAAAGATGAGCGAGTGTGTGTTTGAGAGGAGCCAATGCGTCGTTTGGTGTGTGTTCACACATCCTGAGTTTGACTTAAAGCAGCGCTGACATGCAGAAAGGACAGGGAGACGATTTGTGGCTCTTGGGAGTCCGCCACTGCCTCCTTTCGACATAAATCCAGGATTGGGAATGGCAGCGCGGCCCCTCCATCACAGGATCCCTCTCTCCAACAGATATGTCATCATCGCCCATCCAGTCCCTGCCGCGAGTCCCAGAGCTCTCTGACTTACTCCAACCTATCATAATTCAATTTATGATGGAGTGACGGCAGGCTCTGCAGGACTCCCATCATTCCAATCCTCTGAGGGAGGCGGAGGATTCGTCTGCAGGTGGACTGAAAGCTTTTGCTCATCAGCAGAGGTCACTTTGAGGTTTTCTTTCCTTCTGTAAATGACTAATTTTGGAGCAATACAGCACTTTGTAGAAGTATTTATACCCAAATGTTACCATATTTTATGTTAAAACCACAAATTTTATCAGGATTATTTGTGATAAATCAACTCAGATAATTGTGAAGCAGAAGGAGAAAACATTTTCCCCGTTATTCTGTATAAAAAGACTCCAGCTCTGTCTGATTCCACACATAGTGTCTGAAAACGTCAGTTTTCAAGTTTTGCCACAGACAGGTATATTTTTCAGAGGAGATAGAAATAAACAGAGCAAAATTAAACAGGATATTGTTTATCATTTAGGTTTGGACTTTGACTAGACCAGACTAAAACATGAATATGCTTTGATCTAAATTTGATTGTAGTTCTGGTTGTTTATGGCTGTTGTTTTTTGAAAAATAAACCTTCTAATCTCTTTTAAAGAAAAGCATCTCCACAGTATGATGCTGCCACTGCCATCACATACCTCTGCCTCTCTGCTTAGAGGCAGAGGTGTCCAAATGTTTTCCTTGTGGACCAAAATCATCAAATTGGAATTGCTCATGGGCCACTAAAAAACTTAAAAATAAATAAATAAAAATAGAAATGAAAGACATTTTTTAATCTTTTTTTTTTCTACTTAACAATAAAGTTACAATATCAGAGCTCTGAGATGTTCAGAGCTTAGGATGTTGTTGAGAGGAAACAGATGAAATTCAACCCAGTGATGCGCTGCGCGCCTCTGGGAGTGTTAGCGGCTGCTCTCTTCAGAGCTGAGAGGTGTTTAATGGTTGATTATCAGTCTCTGGGAGCTACCCGCACACCAAAGGTACCGTCCTCTCCATTTAAAGCCTCTCAGACTAATCTGTTAACGCAATTAAAATGCCAGAGTCCCATTAAAAATTAATCACAAAGTTTGCCGCTTTGGGTTAGTAGCTAACATGACGGCTAACGTGACTTTGATGGAGCGGTGATGCTGTGTAATCTTTCCAAGACTTAGTCGGATGGGATTTCATCCACGGCGCATAAAAATCAGAGGATCAAACACGGAGGAGACTCTGTCAACTCCAGTTCAGTTTTACACATTTAAAGCATTAAGTTTGATATGATTCACTGCCTTTTGCAGAGAACTGAGGAATCGACATGAGCTGAATATATAGACATGATTCTAGTTAAGGTGGGTTCACGTAAGCTAACAAGAAAGGAATCTGTAGCTTGCATTAAATATCACTTAGCATTCAGGCTGGGTTTATCTGTTTCTTTGAAACACTGAAAGCTCTCACGTTATGCAGAGGATGTTTAAGTTGTGTGACAGAGCACTACAATACCCATAAGACTTTTCTGTAGTACCAACAAACTAAAAGGGGAATCCTGACAAAGCTAGCAAAGTTAAAGCTAACTGTCAAAGCTGAATAGTGGATCTAAAAACTTTACTTTCTCTCCAAAAACCCTGGAATTCAGGAAAACTCATCTTAGAAACTGAAGTCAAAAGACTGCAGTTGTTGAACATTATTTGAGTCATTTTAGAAGTAGGGCCAAGATATAAACACCTTAATTACATCGATTGTAACGCGATTAGTCATATTTTTTTCCAAATTACATAAATTCCAAGCTGGAATATATTTGCGTGTTTCCAGTAAGCCCGTAAATCTGACACACAACCAACATTTGCTAACAGCAGAGATGGATAACAAAGCTGCTTTTCTTGGCCCACTAAGGGTTAATTTGTGCTTCAAAAACGATGAGATCTTGAAAAAGACTGTTGTTGTGTGAGAATGAATTGGCCTCTCAGTGAAGTTACCGCCCCCTGGGGGCGTTCAGAGGATGGCAGGGGCGCTGGCGGAAAGTTTTACAAAGGGCGGCGCTGGGATTCCTTTGGGGGGCGTTTGCTCGAAGGTAAGCTTTACACTTTAAATGCACAACAATACCAGTTGAGCAACTTGGTAAAACTGTATTGTGTAACATTAAAACATGCCTGGCTACAACTGTATCGATGGTTGTTCTCCTTCTCTTCAGTGTTTGTTAGCTTCTCCTGCTAATAGTAGCTTCACCATCAGTTCAGCGTCACACCGGCTGATGATGTTTCTGTTATTCACTTGTCTGGTGTCTGATTTTCAAATACTTTATGTTTTATTGAGGATTTTTGTACATATGTTTTGGTGTTGCTGTAGTCGTGTCAAAGCAGCAACTTATATTAAAAAGTGTTTTAATGTTGTCTGGATGCTGCACTCTTCCTTAGAAGGACGACGGAATATCGCTCTTATAAACATGTGATGACTAAAATCACGATACTCTCACTGTGTAACCCTCAGAAAAATGAACCCATTTAAATAAAGAAATTCCTCCATGAGTGATACGACGATACGATCATTTATAGAGTTAACATCGGTGCTTTAAGTGATCCTGTATGAAATGGTAGCACCACAGCACTTTTGAATTTTAATCATCAGAATACCTGAGCTAAAAGGTTTATGACAGTCTGCTTTTCTCCATTGATACGAGCTCCACCACTGCACCGCACCGCAGGGGGTAAAAGAAAAGAAAAAGACGACGCACACGTTGCTCAAAACTCTGACACAGGAGAACCAGGATGTAGAACCGAGCAACGAACTAGATGTGAATCAGGATCACAGAATCCAGTGAAAAATCAATGAGTGGCAAATCAGGTGAAACACATGATGATTAGGCAGCGCAGGTAGGTGAATGACATGATGAGTGAAGATTACTGGTGATGAGCGTCAATACAAATGATCAAACTAACAACAAGAAAGAAACCAAAGAAGACAACAATAAAACTAATCAAAGAAAACTAAATGAAAATGAATGAAGAACAAAATGCAAGGATAAACTAAGAAACTAAAGTAAATACAGAGGAGTAAACTGATATGACAAGACCTTTCGATCAATAACTAACACAGAGGACTGTATGGCAAGAATAAACAGTTATTGTTTTCAGATAAAAGGTAAAATAATATTGTTAAAGTGCCACGGGTTTGTTGAGACCACAGCTAACACTAAGAAGAAATATATTTTACAGACAATAACAGCAAGGAACTTATCACTTATATATGTTTTAAATTAGACTTTATTTTATATATTTATTTTTTCAATATTATTTTTCATGACAATGTTAATGTCATGAGACCTACTGACTCCATTAGAGTTGGCTGGCCCAAAAAGGTTGAGAAACACTGTGCTAGCCTGAAATAGCATCTCAATGCTAAATATGCAACAGCAGCACAGACTAATGTCAGCGTCCATATTTCTATAGAAGTTCCTGACTGATCAGGGCTTTCTGAAACTCTAGAAAACTGAATGAATACAATAACACTTTGCAGAAATCTGATGGCTTAACAACTTAAATAACAGATTAAAAACAATATTTGTTGTTGAGATTATATTTATTCAATAATCTAGCAGCAAAAAGGGTTTTTGAAATGAAAACGTTTCCTATTCTGTTGATATTGTTTTCAATTAAAATGTGTTTAATAGCCATTAATTAATTACAGACCCTGCAATTAACTCAATTAAAATTTTAATTGAGTCCCACTTATAATTATTTGTGTTAATTTTAAGACACAAATATTATTTAGTGTTTGGGCACAGAAGGAAAAAGCTTTAAAATGGCATAAATTGTTGAAGATAATCAGTCTTTCTAAGCCTGGTTTGGGTTCTGTTGCAAATTTCTTCCATTGCAAAGGTTGTTCATTTCCTCATAACACTCAATCAGTTGTGAGTTATGAGTATCAATCAGGATAAAATTGATCTAAATTAACGACTTGATCCAATCAAGTGTCTACCTCCACTTCATGGTTGTTCAGCAGGAGAGATTGCTGCAAAGTTAATGAATGTTGAACAGAAATGTTTGCACCCGTACTTGTTCCGTCTTTTCCTAATTGTTCTGCTTTAACGTTGACATTCAGCATGCTGACTCAGGCCGACAGCGTCTGGGATAGAGCTGTATTTTTTAAGCTTTTGTTTGTAAGTTAAAATGATCTCCATAAACCACAGATTAGTTCTGTCGAGCAGATCTTCTTTCAGGAAGCTTTTCATATCAGTCTGCCTTTGGTTTGTGTCTCAGTCAGCTGCAGGACGGCATCATAAGTGGCTTCCTGTTCTGTTCTCACCGCTGCGGCTTGCAGCCCGTCCCGCAGGCCTCGTAATGAGGTTAAGAGGTTTATCTGCAGTCAGGCCTCTCAGACCCTGGTCAGATAGAGAGACTCATTGCTGACCCGGACCGGAGAGGCTCTCCAGACCTTCAGCTGCTGTTTTTCATCCCTCGTTCACTTCCTGCAGCCACCAACAGTTGTCTCACTGATTTTAAGATCTCGTTTATTTGCTGCGTCATCATTTCCCCTGACTCTGAATCCAACAAATACACATGTTGTAGATAATCTGATCCCACCCAAACTATTACAGACCAAACAGGCGGCTCAGTCAGGCTAATTTTACCACCGCCAGGCTCAGGGGAGGTTATTAAAGGCGTGTTATTTAAAGCAGCTACAACTAGAAAGTGTAAGCAACCTCTGGGCAGCTTATCAGACAAATTAGACACAGAGAACGCTGGCAGTTATAAACGGTTCTCAGCAGGGAGGTCCCGAGATAGGAAGGGAAGAAACTGAACTTGTTTTGATGTCTCAGACTTTTCATCATCAACAATACCTTTTATTTTCCTGCCATGGCTGACAGCAGTATTAGCATGAACGCTTTCAGTTCAGGAACAGAGGTTGTTAGTTTCTATTTCTTTAAGCACATTTTCAGAATTTTCACAGGAAAAGTCTGTGACTTTTTCGCAATTTGACCACTACAAACAGAACTTAGTGCACTGTAAGCATCATGAAACGGGGTTTTTAACATCTGCAGCAAGTAAACAATCTCAGAAGAGTTTCATGCATTTGCATTTACGCCTTAATAAAATCCAGTGCAACCAACTGTCCTCAAAAGTCCCGTCTGCGGTTTTCCACTGCAGGAAAATGGGTCCTTTGCTTAGATAAAACTAAGTATGAAACATGGTGGTGGCAGCATCAGGCTGTGGGAATGCTGTCCAGCAGGTAAAAGGAAGCTGGTCAGAGTTAATGGGTCGATCAATGGGGTAAAACCAGTTAGATGTTGCAACAGTGGAGGGAAATGCTAAGTAGGTGTTTTCAGAAGAGGAATGGGTGGAAATGTTGGTAGAACTGGTGGGAAGACCATAAAAAACTTACAGCTTTAATGGCAGCAAACAATGGCTCTACACTGAAGACAAATGGACTCCACACTTTTCAGATATTCATTTGCAACTCATTTTCTTTCCAGTTGACAGTTATTCTCCACTCTGGTTGTGAATGTAAAATTACGACAACAATACAACAATCTGTCAAAAATGAGAAATTCTCTGCATTCATCTGATGCATGTAGGATGAAGTCCGTGTTGGTGCCAGTGTGGTTGAGATTCAGCTGACCAGAGTGCTGCAGGCCTCAGGCAGACTGCTAATCAGCGTTTAGCTGCTGCTCTCCCTCACGCTGTGTTCCTGTTTGTGTCCTGCAGACAGTGAGATCGTTCCTCTGGACTGTCTGCGCCCACGCTCCTTCACCACGGTGCGCTCCTCCTCCCTGCGCCGCGAGGCCGACGACTCCCGCCTCTCCGTCAGCCTGTGTGATCTCAACCTGCAGCAGGAGGACCGAGGCCCCGCCCACTCTCACCGCCACACGCTCCACCTGGCCTCGGCGTCCTCCTCCTCCACTTGCCCCATTCCCCAGAATTCCCTGAACTCGCAGCAGTCCTCCCTGCTGCCGTCGGCCCTGGAGAGCGACCTGCACTTCCACCAGCTGCGCGGCGCCCACATCAAGACGCTGGACGAGCAGACAGTGGCCAGGTCTGAGCACGCCCGGGAGGAACGGACGCTGGTCTTCACCAACCGGCCCCTGCGCACCGGAGAGACCGTCTTTATCAAGGTCACCAAGTCCAGTCCGGCGCGCTCGGGCTCGCTGTCGTACGGCGTGACCTCCTGCGACCCGGCAGTGCTGCGCCCCAGCGACCTGCCGTACAACCCTGAGGCTCTGGTGGACAGGAAGGAGTTCTGGGCCGTGTGCCGTGTGCCGACACCTCTGCAGAGCAGCGACATCCTGGGCTTCCTGGTCAACCAGGAAGGGGAGGTCATCCTCAGCCACAACGGCACCAACGTGGGGATGCAGGTGTGCGTGGACAACTCGCGCCCCCTCTGGATGTTCTTCGGCCTGCACGGAGCTGTGACGCAGCTGAGGATTCTGGGTAAGTACTAGAACCACCAACGAAGATTTTCAAGGCGGTTTACAAATTAATGAGGAGTAAATTAATCAGTAGAACCAGGGGTCTTTCTGCATGGAGTTTGCATGTTCTCTCCATAGTGTGTGGTTCTCTCTGGGTACTCTGGCAGAAACATGACTGATAAGTCAATTGATCTCTCTAAATTGCACTTCTGTGTGAGTGTGTGGATGTGAGTGGTTGTCATGAACATAAAAATGTTAATATTGGTGAGAGGAAGAAAACAGTCGAAAAAATTTCAGATAATGGTACAAAAATTACAAGTTGTCCTGATATTATGCAGCTGGCCTCGTCTTAAGAACGGCATGTATTGTTGCATCGCTGGTAATTTTATCAGTTTCTATCATAGAATCTCCTCTTCTTCAGTAACAAACTGCAGAAATACTGTGCAAAAACATGAACCAAGATAGTAAGGACTAAAGTATCTTTATTATATTAAGCAAACATTTGAAATGGAGAACAAAATTCTAATCTGCAAATAAATCTTTGAAACACTGGAAACAGTTGCACTCATCGTTATCAGCTGGTTTTGTCTCCCTAACAGGGAAAAGGACAGCTTTTCTCTTTCATTCCAGGCTTCCTCTGTGGATTATTCCACTTTGGAGGAATAATTGATGTTGGAAATAACCAAGCCTTTAGCTGTGGGACGTGTCCCGGGTCATGAGCTCAAAGATCAATGTATCGATCTCCTCTGGCCCGGCGCTGAGCTGATGAGACCTCCATCCTTAATTCATTTACTCGCCCTGCTGGTTGAAATGGATTCCTGCTAAGTGCAGAATGCTCCGCCGGCACACCGGCCCAGGAATTCAGGGGTCAAAGGTGAACTAGCGTGCTCTGTTACTGTTTGTCGCAATGTTTACAGCAGAGGTCTTTAGGAGGGAAGGATGTGAGTAGATTCAGAGACGAGTAGAGCTCTGTCCTGACCTGGAAAAACAGGATGTGAAAAAGAAACAACATAGAAAAGGTGAAGCGGCTTGATGTCTCGTTTGTCTGGACCTTTTGCTTTTCAGAGGTTTAAATGATTTCAGTGATGATGAGGTGGATGGAGGACACCTCTGCATCCGACATCCGTACGACAAGCAGATTGTATCCAAATCTGCAAAAATTATTGTATAAGTGTCATGCAGCGTTTATTAAAAGGTAAAACACCCGACAGCAGAAGTGTTTGATTGCAGAGGAACTAAAACCACATCCTGCTTTCCTCTGGTGACGGAGGAAAAGGAAGCAGCGCTTCAAAAGGTTCAGAGCTACAGATTTTACTGTAAGGAACCCAGTAGAGATGGATTGCGTCTTTTAAAGAGGATATGAATGGATTTCATATTAACTTAGGTCGTCATCTTTAGGCTCCATACTTTTCATTAAAAATAGCGTCTGAAGTTTAAGCTGCAGAACATCAAACTTCACCTGCCTGATTTGGTATTTTGACGCTTTCATGAAATCACAGTTTAATTTAATGACTTCTTTCAGATTTTACAATAGAATAGTTATCTTAGATGGTAATGATGTCACACAGTTCAGCTTTATTGGTCCTGGACTGACTCTGCATTTCCCTGCGTGTCCACCAGGGGATTCTGGACTGTTTCTGGATTAACAGATTAAAAATTGGACAAGTGTTGAGGTTTAACAATGTGATTTTCATCAATAAACCAACATACATGGGAACACAGTGTGACGCTCATAGTCATTTCTTGTGGGTGCTGTAAAACTGTGAGCTGTAATAACTCAGAGATCTACTTTGATTTTTCAAAATAAAAGTCCTATTTGACGTATGTAGGACAGTTATGTTGCTCTTTGGGATTTAAACATTTTCCCTTGTTTCTTCTTACTGTGAACTGTTGTAGTGTAGACCTGAGTGTCCGCTGTGTTCACCCCCACCTGATCCTCTCTCCCCCAACATCAGCTGACAACAAAGCAACAGTCGAGGCTGTCGATAAGTCACAGCCAGCTCCAGTAAAGCTGCGTCATGTTGACATAGATCAATTCAGCAAATGCCAGAGCAGCAGACTGCCGGCCTTTATGGACCTTAATGTCGCCGTGACTCTCTCTGATCGCTGGCTGTGCTCACATTCATTCCTCTTTCTGTTGTTTTTCCAATCAGGTCCAAACGTCCCAGCGAGAACACTCTGTGATACTTCACAGCTAAATGAGTGTTTGGCTGGAGTTCAGCTGACCACCTGGTCG
The DNA here is from genome assembly GCA_903066825.1 of Alfaro cultratus. Lineage (NCBI taxonomy): Eukaryota > Metazoa > Chordata > Actinopteri > Cyprinodontiformes > Poeciliidae > Alfaro > Alfaro cultratus. Next base: position 69,032 of record CAEFZX010013502.1, on the reverse strand, counting down.
CCTGTGTGTTTCTAATAGTCATTTACGGAAAACAAAAAGCCCTGGCAGCGCAACAGAACCGGAACCGCAGAACAATGAGAGATCCGAGGCACGTCTCCTTATCAGCTCCCATCTTTGGAAATCCCAGTGAAGTGTGACTCTACTTTACCTTTCAGCTGCTTCGAATTAGGAAGCGACTCTTATCTGGCTGCTACAGCTCCTTATCTGCTGATTTGCTCTGAGCGGCCACACCGCGGGTTGGGCTGAACCGGTTGGAGTGAGGGATGTGTCCCAGTGGGTCTGCGGCGCTTCCAGATGGAGCGATACAGCAGAGAGCAGAGTAATGGAGCTCTGATAGGAACAGAACTTCATGAGGGGTGGAGGGGCTGCGCTGCTGGGCGAGATAAATACCCTCCATTCTGAGGTTGACAAACCCCTATTTAAAAACCTAATAAACTTTAGTAAAATAAATGCTTAGAACTAGATAGAAATACAACTAGAAAGAGTATTATCGTCTGTGTTGTTGATTGTTGCTGGATTTAAATCCAATGTAGCCAATTTAAACAATTCAGAAAAGAAGAGCTTTGGAGGAGCCAAGGGCTGAAGTTTCAGAACCAGATTCAGATCCAGTGACATTATTTCAGAGCAAATGAATTTCAAATTTCATCAGAGATACATAAACTGTGTTGTCTGTTGGTTCTCAGATCTCAAACACTTCACTGTCCATTAGGTTGGTCCAGCTGGCCTTACCAAGTGGTTTAACTTCGGTGTCTGCAGAACAGAGAATCACCAAAACAACAAGGAAGAAATTAGGCTCTCAAAGCTTTCAAATAAAGTTTGAATCAACTTGAATTAAACGCTGCTAGAACCTTCGATGAGGTCATAACTCGGCTCAGGAAGGGAAGATTTCACAGCTTTTGACAGATATTTTATTTGACATGAAATCAAATTGTTTTCCCAGCAGAAGCACTGAATGACCAGCTGACCTTTGTTCAGTCTAACACTCCATCCGCAGGCGGTTTAGCCTGATGAGCTTAACGTGACAGAATCGCCCGCAGGTTTCAAATTATTTCTACTCTCCAGAAATCTCTTCTGAGCGGGAGTGGACCAAAACGAGCAGAAAGCAGGGCAGAACCTTCAGATGCTGAGCGGACTCAGCCCCGCTGGCGCTGAAACAGAACTCTCAGCCACTGACCCACTTCGCTGGTATTATGGATCCTATTAAAATGTCAACACGCTGGTGCTGAAGTGAAGCGGCTCGCTCGCTGCAGCTGCCGTTCCCCTCTGATCCCAGCCGCTCTTCCCGTATTTTTCCACATCGTTTGCTCATTTTTATTCATGTCTTCATGTACAGGTCACGACAAAACAGGAGCTGATAGAACTCATCGCTGAATTAAAGGTTTAGTCTGTTTTTCTTCATGCGAAGTTCTACTAAGATGTTCTGAGCAGTTCAGATCTTGTGTTTGGAGAATTTAATTGAGTCAGAAATCTAAAGAACTAAAAAGTGAGCAAATATGTTTTCAAAGACTCTGGGCATTAATTTACACTTAGGCAAAATATATGCATAAATTCCTGTCACTTTCTGCATTATTTGCTAAAGAATCACTGCAGGTTTAAGGTTTGGGTGGTTTGTGTGCAACCACCCGGTGGTGCAGAGAAATCCTTCACCATTCAGCCTCAGTCTGCGTGTTTAAGTGTAAAATGTTCCTGGAAAAATGAATTGATGCATTTTCTTCTTTTAAATGTTGATCAATTCCCCATTTCAAACCGCTGTTTTTCTTTCTGCTGTTTTTTTTTTGTTTTTTTTTTTTTGTTTTTTCAAAATGCAGTAATACACATTAAGCACTTGGGTGCAGCCTATGAAAGGGATAGAAGCATGTGTTTTTGGATTACCAAATATGCCAAAATAATATAAAAAGAAATGCAAATTATGTTGTTTTTGTCATCATTTGGAGCCCAAATCCAAATTAGGTGATAAAATTGATCAACAATTTAGCAACAGAAATCCTTTGGCCTTTAGAGGAGGGCTTTCATGCATACTGTTCATAATGTGGTTCCTTAACCTGCGGGAATTCTGGGGTTCAAAGGTCAGAAAGGGTTACATTTTGTAAAGTAATAGTATTGCTCTATCAAAGGTAATACTTCTGAATAAGGCCAACAGTAGGAAGTTGGTTTATGTTGACGTTTTGCTGTATCATCCTTCAGTTTTTGACCATTTTGATAGAATAAAGTGACACAAACTTTAGAAATACATTGAAAGCTTGAAAATAGGAAATCCATTTCTGTTTTTTATAAACAATATTTCTTGTTTTGTTTGCATTTCTGGCCCTGATTTCTAAGCTGATCTGGTCTTGGCTTCACGTTGATGTGGAGACAAACAGTTCAGGGATGGATGACCGTCTCCTCCCAGCAGAGCGGCCTCTTTGTCTCTATTGATAGGATCTTCTGCACAGACAGAAGGAGAACATTAACATTTTATGCACTGAAGTTAATTATGACCTTAACCTTCCAACTACTGAGCAGTTTTTCTCTCCTCTGTCCCAAACGGGCTTTATGGGTTTCTCACAACGAGAGCTTCTGTTTTCACATGAAAAGTTGTTTCTTCTAGGAAGGGCCATCGAGTTTCACACCAACAAAAACTATTTAAAGGACTTATTTCAGTTCTCTCCTTCCTGTTTGGTTTATGTATTCCATTTCCAATCAGAACATTCCTCTTTTCATCCGTGCTGTTATAGTCGGACAGTTGCCGGGTCCGTCCCTGCTGGGTGGACCCGGCAGCAGAGATGTGGCCTCGCCCGGCCTCTCACAGCTGTTCGCAGCCGTCGCTTTAATCCAGACTGGCTCAGGGCCGATCCTGCATCAGCTGCCCTTCAGGGGCGGCGTCCTCCCTCTTGCCCCCCTGTGGGGATTAACAGGAAGAGGCAAACAGAGGGAAATGCAGCAGGTCAAGCGAGCGCCAATCATCTGATGTAAGGTGACGCAGTCGCACCGTGTTGGTGAAATGTTCTCAACTTCTGCTCATCCTCTTCCTTCTATGTTGCTCAACACTGAGACAAGTTCACTTATAAAAGTTCAGTTATAGTTTCATTATAACTGTGGTAAATGGCATGTTAAAGAACTTCCCTTAAAACATGGTAGTGTGAACAGAAAGATATCTAAATGCTTTGAAGTTCCACATTTTACTGAAATGCCAGAGTTAAAAGCTCGATGTCTGACAGTTTTCTCCTACTAGGGAAAACTAAAATATTTATCTTTGCACTAGAGACTATTATTGTGAAAATGAAGCAGATCATTGGGCCTTTTGATGTATCTAATGATAGAAAACCATTTGCTTCAGGTTCTGTGTTTTGGTTCGTCTGGACCATTGTAATGCACTCTACATGTCTAACCAAGACCAACGGCGCCCACAGAATGTTTAGGGGTAAGCAGGCCAGTATGTGAAAAATGAAATATCATGCTACACTATGCAGACCCTCTGTCTGCAGTGACGAAGAAGCTCCAGCTGATGGTCACCTAGCAAACTTTCTGCCTAACTCCGGTTGTAATTATGCATTAAGCTTTTTTCTATAATATACCCTGTTAAACGTTGTGGCTTATGCACCTTACACATATGCACTGTATGAAACGAGAATGCATCAAATCGATGTACATGCTCAATGTTTCATGGAATGTAAATATTTTCTTCATAATCGCTCCTTAAAGCTCCAGCAGGTTTGGAGCTGTGGACCCGGTCGGTGACATAGACAAAAAATATTTCAAATTTTATGTTAAAGAAAAATCTGATGCTGCAATTCACCACAGGTTCCCTCCACATCATCCTATCCATCACATCTGATTCCAAAGTTGCCATGGTTACTGGAGTATCAAACAAGACTGCCCCCCTCTGGAAATAGAGCTGAAGTGCAGCAGTGAGAAAATCTTAACCTCTGGAGGCTTTTAAAGGTCAGCGTTGGTCTGAAACGTTGTTTTACCAAGGCTAAATTTTATTATCCCTCCATCAGGCCTTCAGGTGCCTCCGTGTGTTTATAGAGGAGGCGGGGAAGCTGCTCCTCCTGACAGAGTTCCTCCCCGGCATGTCTTGTAAAACACTCCAAACTGCAGCGCAGTAACACTCGTATACACTGCAGTTGGCACCAGAGGGTTTGGGAGGACCAGGCTGATCTCCCACCCCACATACACACCCACACACACCCCCCACTGGCATGCAAACAAAAGAGATGCCATGTCTCAACCCGAGCCCCGTCGCATCACGCCACATCAAACAGATCCTGATTTAGATCCACAAGCTGCAGGGACAGAAATACTGACCTGGTTCCAAGGGGACATTAACTCCATCGTGTGTGTGTGTGTGTGTGTGTGTGTGTGCGTGCGTGTGTGTGTGTGATGGCTCTGTTCGGATTGGTCCATCTGTAGATTACTGTGGGTTTGGATCTGATGTTTTTATGTTACCCGGCCAGAGGAACCAGCACACCTTCAAACATGTATCAGCAGCAAGTCCAAAGAAAACAGAGCAGTCTCTGGTTATGTACCTGATATGCACACAGCAGCTGATTTCCAATGTTAATCTGAGTTTTTTGACAGGGAGCTTCAGGGAGGGTAATTAAAGTCATCTGTACTTCTGTGGCGAAGCAGCAAAGAGTTTGATGGGAACGCTTTGTGGATGATTAGATGCTCGCTCTGTGCATCGTCTGATTTGCATTTAAATGCATGAAGCAGATTCTGTTTTCCAGCCTTGCTGTGATTGGAAGCCGGCGTAAATATCAGAGAAGAGAGATAAGTGATTTGTGGCGCTATCTGGAGTAGTTTATTGTTTAAATTAAATTCTTTGTTTGTTTATTAGACGACTAGGAGAAGAATAAAAGTCCAAACTGCCATTTAACAAATAACGCCCCCTCTGGCTGACGCTAATGTTCGTTTTTAACACGTCTGCTGAACAAGAGCGATATTAGGAGACTTTTACAGCTTCTGAGGGAACATTAAGAGCTGGAAAAGAAACAAACTGAAGATTTATCAGAATGCACTTTGACCTGTTGCCTCAAGTTAATTCCAGCCAAACTAACGAAGCAGCAGAAGTTTAATAAGTCCTTCTGATTCTAACAGGATTCACCAAGCTGCGTCTTTTTAATATGTCCTGATTTCTGCTTTAAGTAAAAATAAAGCTGACAAATTTTTCATGACAGGTAGGAAACGGCCATCTTCAAACGGAAACAAAATGGAGAAGTTAGAGAAAACTGTGCAAGCAAAAATAAAAATAAATAAGGAAAAAATACTTAAATAAATGATATAAGTGGAAATAACCCATTAAAAATGAGAAAATGTTTGTGTAAAATTAAAAATGTAAATAAATAAAAACAGCAAACATTTGTAATTGTTTTTGATTCTTATTGGTTTGGTGAAATATGAAAACAGAATGTGAACAAAGGTAAACAATCATTCTGGGATCAGATTCCAAACATGGTGATAACAACACCGATCAACTTTTACTGGGTTATTTTTGAGCAGCAATGTTTCAGCTTTTGCATCCTTGTTGTCATTCTGCTCATTCTGCCGCCGCCTCCCGGCTTCCCAAACATCACTGGCATTCCAGCATGTGTTCCCTACGCTTGTACTTGGAATTCCCATTTGTCTCCTCTGTGTAAAATAAAATGAGCGTGGAGGCTGGACGACTCCTGACTGCGCCGGTTCCTCTTTACAGTGATAAATATGTTGGAATTTCTTTTCTTACTGCTTTCATGGCTGCAACGCTTTGACTGCTGGGAAAATGTAAATACTGCTTTTGTTCAGGGTCCATGCTGCTGTACAAGAGAGGTGAAGCAAAAACGGCAGCTGCATAAAAACGTCATGCAGAAAGACCAGAGAGCCTCGCTGCTCCAAAGCAACAGCACTGCTCACTGCACCTTAGATATGGAAAAATAATGCATCAGCTAATTAGAAAAGTTGTGCTAAAATATAGAATTAATGTCCAAAGGGATTAAGATGAATTAATTGTTCACAGAAGCTGTGAGTTTGGTGCTGTACAATGCTCATGTCTAATAATGCAAAGGTGCCTGTCATAAGATAATAAATTCAGTTATAGTCATATTTTCACCATGTTGTATATCTTTTACAAAACTCTCATTTTCAAATTAAATGAGAAAAAATTAAAGCAAAAATATTTAGCTTACAAACTACATATCTAGGCCCAAACTAGATATTTAGTTAGCAAGCTAAATGTTTAACTTGCTAACTAAATATTCAGTTTGAAGTGAGATATGTAGTTTGGTAATGAAATATTTAATTTTGAACATGTTGAAAATTTTACTTTAGAAAATTAATCCCCATTTGTTATGACAAGCTAAATAACCCAAATTATTGTTGTTAATTTCTGTTAATTTTTGACTGTGTAACTTTACAAATGGAAGCCAATAGAAGCAACTGTTGGTGTGCATCAATCTGGGAAGGATTGTAGGACCAAAGTGTCCCCACCTCAAACTAACTGTCAACACGGTTCTGTCAGGACCTGAACAGCGAGGAGTCGGCCATGAACCCCACTGTAAATGAGATTTATTGCCGCCAATAACATTCAGCTCTATTTATTGTTTCTGTATTTCTGTATTTTGTTAGTATTTAGCCATTAAAGGTTGAACACACCTTTAATTTTGCTTTATTAGATTTGAACCCAGACTACCTGTCCTCCTCCAGAACTATTCATTACTGTCCTGGTGGAAACGGTCTTGGTCTCCAGCGGACAGAACCAATGAAAGACAGATCTCCTCCATCTGAAGGAATTCATGCGCTCTGTTTCACTCGGCTAGGCTCCACTCACGTCGGGGACCCGCGGGCCACGTCCAACCCCAGCTCGCCCTCCTCCTCCCCGCACACGCCCAGCGCCCTGGGGAGCGGCATCTCCGATCCGGTCCTGAACGGAGGCTTGTGTTCGGCCGCCTACTGCAGCTCAGCGGGAGGTAGGTCGGCCCAGACGGGTCGCTGCTTTGCTTTTTCACAGCCGGAAAATCTGATGCCCCAGAGGAGAGGATGGAAATTTTGTTTTTGAGACAGTGAAGAGATTTGATTCCACTGCAGTTTCAGAGTGTCACCGTCTCAGGAAAATGTTTGATCTGTGCCGTTTGTCACATGAAGCTTATTCACTGACAGATCCACATCTAATTCCATTCAGTGTCTGATTTACACTTTCATGCTGTTTTTGTTGTTCCTTCCAGTAACCACTAGATGTCCCAACAGAACCCAAAGCAAAAGAAAACAGGACTGGGAGAAAAGAAAAGAAAATCTGTGTTTACACACCCTTAAACTTTAATACACGATGAAGCAAAAATCAAATCATTAGTATTTTTTATAGAGAATTTATCAACAAACTTTTCTATGTTTGTGTAGTTGAGTGAAAATTCTCACATTGATGTCAATCAAAATTTTAATCAAGTTCATTGAAGGGTCTGTAACTAATTAATCGCAGTCATAATAGAAATAATAGAAAACAACATATCAACAAAATATGACGATATTTCATGACGATGTTTCTTCCTTTGTGCTGTCGCTGCAGGAACGACGCCCAGCTCCCCGGTCAGCCTCCCCAAGTCTCCCACGTTCCCATCAGGCCGGGGGCCGTGGGCCGACGAGTGCTCCATCTGCTATGAGAACGCCGTGGACTCGGTCATCTACACCTGCGGACACATGTGTCTCTGCTACGCCTGCGGCCTCAAGCTGAAGAAGATGTCCAACGCCTGCTGTCCCATCTGCAGGAGACAGATCAAAGACATCATCAAGACGTACCGCAGCACGTAAAGAGCGCCTCAGTCTGACCAACAGTCGGTGACGTTCAGGGACTTTGTTTTCCTCCTCTGGGATTGGAGAAAGCTTTCAGTGAGGAAGAAGCTGAACTCCTCTCGTCTTGGAGCCTTTAGCTGTGATTTGGGCCTGTTTGTGCTGAAGCTACCAAGTCAGTTTGGGGCTGAATGTGTTGACGGCTCCTCCAAGTGTTGACTGACGCTCTGCTTGGTGAAGCATGCCTGCTGCACGTCATCCTCAGTACGTCACAACTTGTGTCTGTGTGCTACTGGGCGCAGCTCAGCTGCCTTGTCGTGATATTTGGTGTTAGAGACGCCCAGCGGTGCTGAGTCTCCAGTAGGATTGTAACCTCTCTTGTACTCGTATAATCTAACGTACCTTGATGGTAGTTTTATTTCAAATCGTCGGTAGCTCTATTGTCGTGCTAGCTAGCTGCTTGTTCTGCAGTGTGGTGTGTTGCACTGAAATCAGCATTTATTGAGACTCATCTGCTGAAACAACTTGCAAACTTTGCAGCTCTGATTTCTGACAGAAAACACAGTCATTTGGTTACTCCTCAGGACCAGCTGCCATTTCTGAATACAATTTTATCCAAATTCTACCTACAAAGTTCTGCCTGACACACTGTGAGTGTTGAATATAAAGAATCCTCCCCATCCCAAGAGTTAGAGGATTGTTGCCATCAGCCTCCTGCCTTAACCCACAGAACCTGTTCTGTGTTCCAAAAACCCCCGATGGAGAACCAAACGATGCTGCTGTGTGGCTCCGTCTGCCACAGCCGTTCACTCAGAGGAGAAACAAAAAGCACATGAAATCTAACTATTTTTGTAGAAACCCATTTTCCTTATTGAATATTTTAGATGTAAGATACACTTTGTGACAGAAGTTTCATCAGCAGCAGAGATCCTTTACTGAAAGTTTAGTGGAAGGACAAAAGAAGAGTTAAAATTTCTCTAAATATTTCAATGATTTATAGCCCTGAATTTTTTTAGTATATAATTTATATTTATTGTAAAAAGAAAATGTAGTAATAATTCCAAGGTTTATCAGCTCAGGAAACAAATGATCATCCATTCTGTAGAAAGTCTTAAATCTGCATAAAGACAACCTCCCACCAAAGTGGAAACCTTGTGTGTAGATGGAAAGAAGGAAAGCTGTTGATCAGATGCAGTCACAAACTCTTCCAAAAAAAAACTGGAACCATTGTTGCTCTGGAGTTTTTACAGATTTTTAGAACAAAGGATGGAAAAACATCAGCTCTGAAAATCAGCTGCTGAGTTTAGTACGACTGTAAGATCATCTCCAAACTGTTTCATTCTACAGAGAGAAACATTTTTCAAGTGGACAACGTTCAGGGCAGCTGCCAATCTTCCCAGGAATGGACGTCTCGATGTCCAAAGGTCAAAGAAATGACAAAACATGGAAGGGCGCCGTCTCAGAGTCTACAGGCCTCAGTCAGCAGCTCAAGCTTCATAACAGGACAATTAAAAAAGCCTAAGTTTGTCACGGCTGGAGCAGCTGAAGGAAAGACATCTGGAACAAAGTCCTCTGGACGGATGAGACCAAAGCAGAGATGTCATGAACTCCTCTGCATTTAAAAGTGTTCTGGACTCAAACTGAGGCTGACACTCCGTCCAAACTGGGACAGAACGCCTGAAAAACAGAAGAATCAAGGTGTTACAATGACCTAGTCAAAGTCCAGACCTCAACCTGATGCAGTGCTGTAGTGAGACCTTAGGAGAGATGTGCAGAAGTTAATGTCAAAGTGGTTCTGCCAGCTGTTGGATCATCTGTGATCATCACACACAGCTTTTAAATTTTGGTTCACCTTTTCTCCTTCAGACGACCGTAATGTGGTAGAGGTCAAAGGTCATCTGGGACCAGAAGATTAGAAGTTCTAGCATGAAAGGTGGTGGAAGTGAGAGGAAGGGCGGTGCTCTGAACGTAGACGTGCTCACGGCGGCCATGTTTTGGTTTGGTTTTGTAGTTTTGCTGCTGCTGCTGCTGCCGAGACGTTTCACTCGCCCTCCTCCGTCGGTCTGGTTTGAATTCGCTACTGCTTTAAGTGTTAACTCAACATTTGAATGTTAATTTATAAGTTTAAAGAAATGTTTTCACTTAAACTGAGGAAAAAGAACCAACTTTTTGTGATTTTATTTTGACATTTGCTCCTAAGATTTCTCCTCGTTTTCTTCTTTATTGAAACCATGAGATCAGAAATGTTTGTTTGTACTTGATGCTGTGGAGAGACATTTGCAGTACAATCAAAACCCGATTTCAGGTGTTTGCTGTAATTTATTGTGTTTATTTAGCCGCATTAGGGACCCTCACTCCCGCCTCTGTGTTTATAGCACTTATTATATCAGTGTATAGTAATGGAAATGTCACTTTATGAGGCTACAGATTGTAATCTTGTAAGTGTTTAGGCCAGCGTTGCTCTCTCCTTACTCTGTGCAGACCAAATCAAAAAGCTGCCCTCTGTTTGTTAATTTTTTGGATTAAATCCCCAACCTGCAGTCTGTCTGTCAGACATTGACCTGTAAATGATTTTATACTTTCAGTGTGATGCTGTTTTTCTTATCCTTCATGCACAGAACTCAAGACGCTCCTTGAATGTTATGAACCTGTAATGTAATATTTATTTGTCCATCACTGATGTGTGGACTGCTTTGGTTCATGTGTGTTTGCTTTTTTTTCCTGCATCTATTCGATGTTTATGGAGCTCGGCTTACTCACACAGCTGCACATTTACAATTTCTTTAAATCTCGCCGTCACGCCTGAGTTGAAACCCTTTTGTTCACCCAGAGTGAACATTGGGACCAAACGGACTTCAGAGTGGAACGCTGCTGGCGTTCCTGCAGAAAGCTGGAAAAACCAAGTATATGCGCTCTGTTTGGTGACACAGAAATCTGTATTTTGTTTCTTTTTCATTTAAAGCAGCAGTGTGAGTTGGATGATTGTGGTTAATAAACTTTCCAGATGTGTTTAAGCCGAATGTTTTTGACTCATTATTAAAATACTGTCAGTAGAAAGTAACATGCATCAATTCCTCTTTCATTCTGTGCTTGTAGTTTGTGATGGTAGAGGGGAAGTGAATGAAATAATACATTTTTATCATTTAGCGCTTTAGCTGTTTTGCTAACTTTGAAAACACTTAGCTTCGCCTACATTAATTTTTCCAGATAAATTTTAAAACTCTGAGTTACTTGACTGTTTTGTAAACTTTCAGTTGAATAAAGTTCGACATAGTTAGAGGTATATATTCATGCCTTTATTTTGAAGGGGGTGAAGACTATGTCTCTTTTATAAATAACTTTATTTCAAACAAGAAACAAACAAGACCAAAATAGGACATGGAAATACAGTAACTAAGAGCTTCATAAAACAAGGTACGTCAAATTGCTGCTTGAGGATTCTAGTCTTTTAAGAGCAGATATCATTTCAATTGAAGATAGCGCTTTAACATTAGCTTCCGCTAAATTCGATGTCAGTGTTTTAGCGTTAGCACAGCTAACGTTTATGATTAGTGCGTTAGCACAACTGACTTTTTTTGTAAATCGTTCCGCCACTGGCCAAATGTTTTCATTGTATTCCCGTCTGTCTCTGACCTCTGACCCCAGCCCAGAGGTCGTGAAAGCTCAGCTGAAGGCATTCTGAAGTTTTTTACCTCCTACCTGAACCTGATTCAGATCGTCTCCACACAAAGGAACTGATTGAGGATTATGAAGATGAGTTATAACAAGAAAAGAAAGCGTGAATGCACTTACTATTGTTCATCTGAGCATTCACGTCTCTCAATGTTAACATCCAACATTATGAGCTTTTTACAATAAAAGCCGCTTACAAAAGAATTTCATCCAAATGTCAGAGCAGATATCGACCCTGAAACTCGCAGCTTTATTCACATTTCCAGGCTGGAGAAAGAGCGCCGCCAAGTGGAAATGTCCAGGTATTTCACCCTGTTAGTTTGGATCAGGGCCCAACAACCTTTACAACTCAGTCATTTTTGCTTTTAGCACGATGAAATAAAAATAGGCAAAGCCACAAAATCAGCATGAATCTTCAAAACAATATGGATTATTTTTTTCATAATAGTAGCTAAGATATTTGTTAACTTTTTTGTTGTTTTTGGTTTAATATATTTTCTTGAGTGGGATATTAATTTTAATAGAAAATTATTTTTTAAAATCAGTTTTCAACCTATTGTCAAAACAAAAAAATAACTTTATACAAAAAAATAACTTTATATAATATATATATATATATCTATATCTATATATATATATATAGATATAGATATATATATATATATTATATAAAGTTAAATATATAAAGTTATATTTAACTTTATATTAAAATGTAAATATTGCTCACCCCTTTAGGAATTCTTTGAGGAAATGTTGTGCATCATAGCATGAAAACACCTAATTTCTTATGGATTTTAGCCATGTGGCTCAGAAGCTGTAGGTTGCAGATCCCTGCTTGGATGAATCATTTGAATTTGCTATCAAACACTGTGGACTGTTAAACATTTTCTTTTGCATCTGGAATTCAATTCGTTCAATCGATCTTCTTCACGTCAACGTCTCTCTTGGGTTAAGAAAATTATCTGGAATAAAATCATGGATTAAAGCTCATTTTTAGAGAGTCTTAATCAGTAGTTTAACAGGTTTTCTCTGGACCTTCGCTGCTCATTACTGTCTCATCCTTACACTGAGTCCTTATATTGAGTCTGCATAAGGACTTCAACACCTGCACTGTCCTGCAGCGTTTGGATGCATCATTCCTCCAACACACCTGGATCTAATGAATGGCAAATAGTGCAAATGAGCAGGAGATGAGTGAAAACAGCAAAGATAATACATTTAATATCGTTTATCTTTTGGGCAGATACAATGTAAACATGTAGAAGATACAAAACAAGAGAAAGACATCGAGACTCGTCAAAATGAAGCTGGAGATAAGAAACGGCCCTGTTTTCCAAAGGGAAGGTCTCAGATCAGGAAACATCCGGACTTTCAGTCCTCATGGCACGTCTTCTGAAAACAAGGAGTTGGCGAGGCTTTAACCCAATGCAGAGAAAGAAAACAGAGGAAACATGGAAGAGTAGCACCTCGTTTGGTCCAACTGAAGGCCTGCAGTTGTTTGTTAGCATGGCTGGTAAACTGGTTCTCTGCCGGGATTTACAGAGCAGGATTTCCGATCTGCAGGAACTTTCCGGTGGGATTTTTTGGCACTCTGCGTTCCACAGTAGGGAGGAGATGAACTCTGTTCTCTGAATGATCAGGACATCTGGGATACGCTCACACTCAACTTTACTTAAGATGAACCGCTGTCCTAATTAAACCAAGGACTCAGATTAAAACAGCCACAGCAGCAAGCTTCATTCCTCAACATAGCCTGTTCCTCTTCCTCCTTCTTCTCGATCTCTTAAACTAAACCAGAAAGTAAATTAAAAACCTGCAGAATCGTCCTTAACCTTCACTTCCTAAACTTTTCCAACCAAACCTGCTCCTCTCACCACCAACACTCCCTCCTTCCACAAACTTGGCTTCATTACATGCAAAGAAACTTTCCACATCCACTTCAACACCTTCAATTTTCCTCTGAACAAAACAAGAAAGGAGCAAAGCGAAGAAAGAGACCGACTCACACCTACTGTTTCCCAAAAACTTCCTTAAACACTTCAGGGAGATGCGGAATCTGGAATTAAATCCGATTCAAATGCTGACCAACGTGCTTTCACCTCCCATCTCTTCACCTGAACACACCTGCTCTGAAACACACATCCTATCAACATTCTGAGACAACCAGGACATTTCCAGAGGAAGAGGAAACTTAGGGTGACGTTTCATCAAGCTGTTTATAAATGAATAATAAAGGACTGTTGGGACGTCCAGAGGGATCTGGAAAGCAGAACTGCAGGTGGATGGAAACCAACAGATCTTCATCAGGTCCACAAACTTTTCTGCGTAAATTTTGTTTAAAAAAGTCACTGCTGCTGAGAGACGCTCGGATAAAACGTCTGTTCCGTAATGATGCTGAGAGTTAGACGAGCAGCTTAAAATTATTCCCAATTCTCCATTAGTTCCACTTCAGACTGAAAGAATGTCAAAGAGGGAATCACAGAAAAGCTGCACAAAATGGGATTTTTGAAGTTTTAGAAAGTATAAAATGGAAATATAACAATTTGCTAAAAAAAAAAAACAGCAAAAATAAAATTTTCCCACATTCTAAAATATTCAGAATGTGGTTCATAAAACCAACGCAACATGATGCTGACCTGGGTCGATATTTTAGTCTAACTTCTTTATTATCTGTGGATCTTCCTGAGAACAACGGTGCATTTTGTACTCAGGACGTCCAGGATCCGGTCGGATCTGGGAATAATCCCGATGAGTCCACAGTGTTTCAGCTGGAAGCTGTAATTCCGCTGGAATATGTAAATAGTTTCTGGGGAAAACAAACTAATTTAATAAATTTATGTGCAGCTTACGTGTTCAGACACTAATCAACAATTTCCAGAACAAACACTGGAAAGACTGGATGATTTACTGGGAAGCAAACCAACAGAAGAGCAACTAAACAGAGTAAAAAGTTTCTCCACCTTTCAACTAAAACCCAGTTAAGCTGAGAGTGAGGTGATCCCCAAATCCGCTTTTCAAAGGAAAAGGAGAAAATATCAAATTCTAACTATTCAAGTCTTCAGGGATGTTTAAGTTGACTTTTCCAAATTGGAAATAAGAAATTTTGACTTCCAATTAACAACACTGGTAACAAAATGCAACTAAAACATTGTTCAGCTGGGTGTGACGTAATTCCCAAATCAGAGTTTTGACTTTAATCTGCTAAGAAAAAGCAAGGATTTCCTTTTTTCAGTGGCCTTATTCTACATAAACATGGTTAATCCCAGAACGAATACATTATTTTAACATTTTTGAACTTTTATAGTAAAACTGCAGCTTTTCACTGCAAATTAAGCAGGAATTGATCTAAAATGATCATTTTTTTCCCAGCAAGTTGAAACTTTTACCAGACTTAATCTTTAGACAGATTTAAATTAATGCTCATAGTTAAACTAAGCTGTCTGACACGAACCTGCTAAACATTTAGCCAAATATTCTCTTTTCCAAATGTCCAAAGTTTATTTTCTTTCCATACGAAAACAGAAATCATATCTGATTTAGTTATTTTTCCAGGTTTTTTAAACTGCAAAGCTCTAAAGCTGAAAGGTTAGACATCTTCAACATTCTCTCCAGAGCTCTGAGAATGGTTTCAAGCTTTTCATTTAACTCTCAGCAGCAGATTTATTCCTTAAATTTGACTTAAAGTATTCAAACTGAAGGCTTTCTAGCCCCTAACGAGACGGAGAGCTGTGTGCGCTGACCTGTAGCACGTCAGCGCGGCCTGCTGGCGGCTCTGCGCTGAGAAAAACAACAGATTTTTCTGTTTGGTGAACATCCTGAAAGATGATGGATGGAGCGGAAATGGCCTGGAGGAGGATTCGTCTCTCAGGTCTCTTGTTTACTGCCGAGACTCTCCGGCTGACGTCAGCGAGCACGCCATCACCACGGTAAAGGTAAATGTCACCTTTACCGTGGCGAACGGCGGCGAAGAGGTTTGACTGGGTCTGACAGCGAGGGAGGGGGGGATGTCAGCAGAGACGCTCCTGTGGGTTGAGAGGGAGGACGCGCTCCCGAGGGCGAGGAAAAACAACAACACACAAAAACCTCAAAACTCCAGTCAGGCACGAACGTGACAGCTCAAAGCGGGGCCGCTGAGGGCCCTGAAGCCGGGGCCTGTGGCTCTCCGCTGCCAGATGGATGTGATGTGACTCCGGAGCGGGCTTCAGTGGAGATCCTCCCGCTTTGGTCCGATGTGTTTCAGGGCCTCGGTTTGATCCAGAACGTCCATCCCCAGCAGACTGGTTTTTTCTTATTCTTTTTTTTTTTTTTACATCTGCGGCGCCGTTTCTGTCTATTGCACATATCCTCACGGGTACATTTCAACTTTTGACAAATAAAACACAGAAGGAAAAAAAAAGAAATATAAAGCATAGTTAAATGCTGCACAGGCAAATGTAGATTTGGTACAGAAAGATTCCCTTGAACAAAGGTTCAGAGCAATCAAACGAAGCAGTATGCAGTCATAACATGAGCAAAAGTGATTCAACACATTTACATAATGCCGTCGTCATAAAGGGACCAATCAGCATCTTCACTCTGGGTGCAGTGATGAAACATCAACGCTTGTTATCCTTTAAGTCAGCTGAATTCATTGGGGTTCGGGTCACAGAGGTAACAGAAACATTTCATCTGCATTCTGTCCCACTACAGCCACAAACCTTCATGGAAATGGAAGAAAATGGAAGAAGTTGCTTGGATAAAGTCAGACGATGTCCAACTTCCTGACCTGCAAACAAAACTACCAAACTTTGTGTGGCAGAAGATTAAAGTACATCATCCCAATTGTCATGTAGCTGAATAGGTTGTAAGATTTCACACTGGGGGTGAAGTTCAGCTTCCAGCAATACAACCACCCTAATGTTAGAGCCACAGTGGGATCATTCAGATCAAAGCATGTCCATGTGTTAAAATGGCCTAGTCAAAGTCCAAACCTAAATCCACCAGCAAATCTGTGACAAAACATGAAAAATTATCGAAGATGCTCTCCTTCCAACCCGGCTGATTTTAAAACTTATTGTAAGTGCAGTAAAATTTGGTTTTCTAATTTGTGGCATTAGAAGACATTTGTCTTTAGTAGCTGGGGAGGAAAAACTGGACATAGAGGGGGATGAGGAGCCGACCATCTCCACACAATCCAGCATCGAGGACTCGGAGCCTCTACACATGATGTTCCTGCCCTCTACTTCCTTTCACTTTACATTTATTCACCAAACTGTGTTGGTTTACAACATAAAAAAAACAATAAAGAAACAGGTTTGTGGTTGTAATGGGACACAATGTGCCGCACCCTGAAAATCCCCTACTGGAGGAAATGCTCGTGTCTTGTTCTTTTCAGTTATGATCCATAACTAATGAAGGATGGAAGGTGGAAGGAGAACAAAATCAAGATCTCCCAGCTCAGCTCAGCTCAGCTCAGCACAGAGCTCTCACTTCCCTCTCCATCGCTCATGAACAATCTCCAAGATACTTGAACTCTGATTGAGGCAGAGACCCAGATAATTATTTGATGAATAGATCCTTAGAAAGGGTGAATATGCTGATTGTTAAATCATAAAAACCTCATAATAAATATGCTTTTAAATCAGGCATTATGTAAAGACCAATAAAGATGAAGGAAGTGCTCGTGCTTTGCTAAAGTTGCAGCCCACAGCATAAAGAAATGCAAAAATAAATTATTGTCTGATACAAAATTAAATAGTAGCAAATCAATTCAGTAAATTTAGCTGCACTATGATTGAAAAATAAAGTAAAATTTCTGAGATACTCACTGACCAGCAGCGCATTTTTATTCTTGCACTGAGGTAGAAACTCTTGTAGTACCTCTCAACCTCCACACGAGGTCTCTGTTTCGTCAATTGTACCAAAACAGCTGACTTTCGCATCATGCTGAGTATTTACTGCATCTTTACATTAATGCACCACAAAACAGGTTTTAAAGTGCACTAATTTCCCAAAACAGAACCACTTCGTTCCTCATTATTGCCGTTGTGCAATCACAGAGCAAAGAAAAAAACTTTATGGTTTCGTTAAAATAGACTCTGAGCAGTTTACTCTGTTAGAGATTATGATACTGTCCAGCAGAAACATAATAAAATAAAATACACATAAAGCCTGAAGTGTGTCAGAAAATGTATTTCAGCTGTCTTGAACATCCGTTGATTACGAATCTGAAAGTTCAGCTATAACTCTGAATGTGATGCATCATGGGGAATTATTGATACTTTTGTCCATAATTGCAGTTTTATTTGCAGGATATCAGGATGCTTGTTGAATAAAAATGATTCAAAACATTAAAATTAGTTATTAAAATGCTACTGAACAGCATTACTAATATTTTTTTTTACATATTAGTAATGCTCTTTAATTCCATTCTTCTTTAATTTTGTGAAAACATGTCAAGTTCTTCCAGGAAGAGAAAAAGTTTAAAATATTTTTAATTAAAAGCCTGTTCATTTTTTACCATAAGTAACAGGTAAAGTAGAAAATGTTCATTTTGCCAATGAAAAGCTGTTTCTATTTGGTGTGATCACATTTTGAGTGTCCCTGGGATTTATTTCACATGACAGCAGCTTTATATTACATACATGAAACAAAACACATACAGGAACAGATTTTACTGGAGCTAAAGTCTTTGTAAGCTAATTGTTTTGCCTGGAATTTTGGCCTAAAAGCCATACGTTAAAAAACTAAATATCCAACTTCCAAGTTTTTCCACATATGTCACTAAATACACGTTTGAATATCATCACATCTTTGAGGAATGTAAGCACCAGTTTAGGCCAACTTGTTTGTTCAGAGTAAGTTTGAACTTCAAACAGATGTTCCAAGACGGCAGAAATAATTCTCAGAGGAAGACTTGCATCAAAACGTGACAATGAAACGGATAAAAAAAAAAGAGAGATTTCATAGTCGTCTTCAATCTGTTTGATCAGGAACTGGAATCAGGATGCTTGGAACTCTGAAGCGGTAATAGTAAAACTCTTGGTGGTGTTCGCAGGACTATGGCACTCTTGAAGAAAGATTTGGTTGATTCAAAGTTCTGCCATCAGGTGATCAAACACAAAAGGCACTTATTGGCCATCATAATCAGCAAAGCCAGTATCCTGCTTGGCTTCTGCAGAATCAAAACCTCTCCCTTAATACGTCAATGTTTTCCTCGGCCTTCCTGCTTCAGAGGTGTTTGGTTTTTTCTCTCATTCTCTGAAAAATGTATTGTGTTCCTTCCTATTTCCTCCATCTTTTCATAAGTGTACATTATCAAGGACATATTGCTTAAGGGATGTTGGGGGTAACATTCTTAGGGACTCATGGCCCACAGCTCTATGGAGACATCATATAGGGGGACTGGGTTTCATTTTTTCCGCTCCAGGTAATTAGACGGGACCCAGCCCTTGCGGGGAAGCAGGCTGTCCTGCACCTGGCAATACCACCATCCGTTGGGGTTTCTCTCCAGAACCTCTAGACATGTTCCTTCAGTGAAGCCCATTGTCTCCTCGTCACCACGGTAGTCTGCGATGGACACGTACACATCCCTGCCGAGGTTATTGTGGATGAGCTGGCTCTTCTCGATGGGCTTGGGACGCACTGTGGACACTGGGATCCCGTTGCGCTGGCTCACTCTACTCAAGGCATCAGGGACATTGGAGGTGCTGAAGGCAGTTCCTGAGCATCCCAGACCGGAGCGCTCAACTGGCCTCGTCTGGCTTTCGACGACAACGTGGGGTCGTACAGTACTGAAGGAGGCATTTCTGCGAACTCCGAGAGTGGCAGAACCAGAGCTGTAGTGGTCACTCCTGCCGAGGGACTCGTTTCTCCGTAAGGAACCAGTCATGTAGTGGGAATCCTTAGAGGTCTGTGATGTGGTCACAAAAACAGACTGGGGCCTGACCGCCACCTGCCGTACACCATTTCTCATCCGTACACCTCCGTTAACCAGTCCGGAGGGTTTGGAGAAGCCTCCGGGGGGCTTGGAAGGAATCGGAGGAGAATTTCCTCTCAATCCTTGGTGCTGCTGGGTCAGACCCTGAATGTTGATGTTATTCAGGTCTAAAACATGCTTCTCATTCTTCTCCAGGCTGTTAGACTTTTTCCCACTATTTCTTTGTCCATTTGATTCCAAAACACTTGGATCACCCACCTTCTTGACCGGTTCAAGGTAATAAGAGGGAGCCCAGCCCTCCTCTGAGCCCCAGCGGACGTACCACCAACCGCTCTCCTGCTTCTCTAAAACCTCAACTTCCACTCCTGCCGGAAAGCTAATTTCAGAGTCCTGGACCTTCTTGTAGACATCGACAGAGCGGTACAAGGTAGGGCCTTCCACATCTGAGTCCCCTCGGCTCCCCTTAGAGTACACAGAAGACAGATCGGACGTACTGCGTGAACACATGGAACCCTCTGAGGAGATAACAGAAGCTGTCTCTGAGTCATCTCCGCGAGTCGGTTTGAGGGTATGTCGATACTGACTGGCAGGCCTCAGCTGCCGTCTCAGAGAGCTGATGTCCATTCTCTCAGGGCTCTGGGGTTCTGATTTGGTCAAGAGGGGTTTAGGTCTGACAGACGGCTTGGGTCTGGTGGAAGGGCTCTGACCGATTCCTGGTTCAATATCCCGCTTAAGGCCGGGAATTTTCTTTGGACCTCTGACTAGTTCGTCTGATGAAGAGTGAGGGCTGCTGTCCTGAGACCTCATGTCTACATGTCTGCCAAGTGTCTGGCTTCTTCTGTTCATTTCTGGCGTTATCGTTTTCCTGGTTAGACCAGCTAGAGGGGAAGATCCAGAAGGTTTCCTTGGGACTGTTGAAGAATGGTAGCTCCTTGGAGAGCTGGGTTCACTGGAACCTTTAACTCTGGTTCTTTCAAGGCCACTGCTCAGTCTGAAGCCGTCATTCTCATAGATACACTCCTCCTTACTGACCTCTTCCACAGATCTGAACGAGGTTCTTCGATGAGCGAAAACTGGGGAAGCTTTGCAGACCGGAGGTGAAGCTTTACTTGATGGAGGGGAGCTGTGGTACTTTTCAGAGACAACATTGCTGGTCTTCACCTCTTGGGAGCGCTCGTTCTTCAAAAACTCACTGTCAGATTCGCCCTCGCATCCGATTGCGGGGATATCATACTCCGGTTCCTCATACACTGCCCTGCTGGGTTGCTCCGTGGCTTTGGAGGAAGGGTTCAGAGGCTGGGGGGCCTCCTCTGAGTCTTGCTTTTTGATGGGGGGAGCCGGTGGAGGGACTTTGGGGCGGGTGAGAGTGCTGCTCCGTCTGCTGAGGTTGGGCTTCTTGCGCTTGTCGATGTAGGAGCAGGGGGCCCAGCCTTCCATCTCCCCAATCTGCACGTACCACCAACCTCCTGGGTTCTTCTCTATCACCTACACAACAAACAAACAAACCCATGTTAGTGCAGTCAAAGTCACATGCAATTAATTTTATGCAAGTTACAAAAATTTGGAGGTATTCAACCAGTCAGTGCGACAGTTCGTGTAGGGACGGCACAAAAGGTGTTAACGTGTCAACTATAAACCTAGCTTTATTATGCATTGATACACACAGTGGAAATAATCTTAAAGTGACAGCAGACACTAACATCCAGCTCTTCCTTCTCCCCACTCTTGGGGGTTCAACCAATCAGCTCTCAAAATAAAATAAAGGTGCTCCTGCATTGGCTTCTTTCCAATAGTATGTGAAGTAACATTGCGTCTGCTATTTCAGCTTCCTAAGCTGCATTTTCTTTAGAATATTTTAGATATGCTCTAGGAAAACATCTGTGAATAGGCACACTTTTCACAAATAATTTGGAGTTTTGTCTGTGAATACAAACTCCAAATTGGTTGGGATTCACTATGTTGCAATAGAAGACACTGATCTTTACAACGTCTGTTTTAGTTTATTTAGTCTTATAATATGACATTTTAAAAACTCAAGCATTTTATTTCTAAATTCAAATATAGGGGCCTTATTTTATTTTATTTTTTTAAGAGAGGACATTTTGGAGGAAAAAGCATTTAGAAAATGTATTAATCAAAATACTGATTGGTAGAATTATAAAAAACGGTTAGTGTACGACACTGATATGCTGTTAAATGCTAATATATTTCTTCCACAAATGATGTTCAATGTCTTGTTTATAATCACGAGTTCCTCATGAAGCCCCCTAAGGGATCTCCCACAGAGTCTTTATCTTTCCACCCAAATCTCTGCACAGAAACTCTCCACATGATCTCATTAAAACGCGTCTCAAGGTCGCACTCCGCTGACATACATATGCTTTCAGCCCTCTTCCCTCATCTCTGCAGCAACACTCTGCGTCTGTCCTCTTACATCAGCCTTTTGTCCTCCACGGAAACTGATGCCATCGGAGATGGAGGACTGGAAATCTGCTATGGTGTAATACTCTGCTTCCACAGCAGGGGGCTCTGGTGGCTTTGGTAACTGGAGACCCTAAAAAGGAAGGTAAAGAAGATGGATTCATGCAACCATTCATTATAAATAATGTAACACGTATCAAATCAATATGTTTTACAGTTAAGGGGAAAATTACGACTCATAATGTTTTTTTTTTTAAGTTAGCAGGGAGTTTGGGATTTGTCTCACCAAGTTGGCTTCTCTTCTTGGGGGAGGTTTCTGCCTCAGATTTGGAGACCCTGAAAAACACAATAAATCTCCTCAGTCTGGTCAGAGTAACAGAGCCGCAATAAAATCTGGTAAACAGAAACTTCACGCAATTTTTAGTTTGTAAGAGAAAACAAAAAAGTCTGAAAATCATGTTAGAGCTAAAAGCTACGATGGAGCATTAGGGCCATACTAAGGAAAAAATTAAATTACTAGAATAAAGTCATACAACAGTACAGTCATAGTATTATAAAGAATAAATTTGTAATATGATTCTCAGGATTTTATGACCTTATTTCCATAATTATTTTTATTTTTTCCCCTAAAAATAAAAATATAAAATATAAAAAAATAAAAAAAATAAAAAATATCATGCCAAGCACGTTAGAGGAGCAAATGTAATTTAGTTCATAATCATCATCACACACCACCAGTCAGACTTACCTACAGCTTCAAAGCCTACACACAAACAAAGACATTTTTTACCTTCTCATACAGAAATTACTTCAATATTTTACAGCAGGTGATTCTCTGCTTTTGTCTCTGGTGTAAAAAGCTAAATAAGCGTCAACGTTCAGGACATATCCTCACCAATTTCCACTCTGTGTGGAGCCACTCGTGCCACAGCTGGAGACCCGGGCTCCCCTCTGACTTTCTCACTCAGGGCAGAACTGGCAGCTATCCCCAGGCAGGGGCTGTTGGTGTCCCGGCCGGCGCTCAGCCTCCTGCCCGTCTCGGCGTTGATTTCTGAGTTGTAGGGCATGGGCAGGCTGATCTCGCTCTTGGTGATGTGGCGCTCCGGCGTGTTGTTTCCCTCTCCGTCTGTCTGGATGTCCTTCTCGCTGACCGACTTCTTCTGCAGCAGGTTGCTGATCTCCATGATGTTTCCGATGATCTCCACGGGGCCCGTTAGGGTCTTCTTACGAGGCGAGAAGTCGTCTTTTAGTTTCTTCAAGTAGGAGGCCGGGGCCCACCCCTCCTTTCCTAAATATCTTTTTTTATGAAACAGACAAAGAAGAATCTTTTCCTGTCTTGTCTTGATCATTTTCTCTCTACATGCATCCCTCCCAGATTAAACTAAGCACAATGCTTTCCACAAGTATTAGAACTCCAAAGAGTTGCTATAAAATGTACAAAAATAAAGCAATTTAGCAACACATCCTATATGTTTTAATTGCTATGTTCTCCTACTACTCTAACTGTATGTCCTCTCAGCTTTTTTCTCATGTTTTTTTGATCATGTTATCTGGGGTTCTGATTAGCTGTGGTTCTGATTAGCTGTGGTTCTTCCCTTGAATGGAGCATAAGCTGCAATAATCCTGCCAATCATTCTTCTTCTTCTGCTCTTAACCTTTTACTTTTCTTTCACACAGAAAGTACTCTGTTTTTGTGCGTATGCAGCATTTCCTCCAACCCCTAGTCGGTCGTGGCAGACAGTCGCTCATACTGAGCCCAGTTCTGGTTCTGCTGGAGCTTCCTTTCTGTTCAAGTGGAGTTTTTCCTCTCCACTGTTGCTACATGCATGCTTGATATGAGGGATTGTTGTAAGGTCAACGGTACAATTCTGGTTGACTAACCTGATGTACCACCAGCCCTCCAGGTTCTTCTGGATTACCTCCACGGTGACCCCTTTCTCAAAGCTCACTTCATCCGCTCCTTGGCTGGTGTACGGCTGAATCGTCAAATATTTCTCCTCTATTGAAGAAGAGGGGTGAAGAGTCAAAACAAGAGCAAGAGGTTTCTTTTTGGATGAGAAATGGTAAATGGGACCCTTATTAAAAGCTCCTTACTCTGGGTAAATAGTCATTTCTTGGAGCTGATGTAAACTCTTTGGACCTTGGTGAAGCCTTCATCTCTGGAGAGATGGTTATTCCTCTTCAATTTGTGATTCTCTCACAGAAGAAACAATATTTGAGCTAAAATCTGTCTTGACTGGTCCCTATTTGACCATTACTCCTCTCTCACACTCTGCAACCCCTCAAAGACCCTGAAGGAAATCCCTCCACGGGTTCAATTTATAAACTTCTGTTCATATTTCTTTTGGCCGAGGTGCTGCAGGTTTAGACAATAATATCTTCTGGTTTTGGATGCTGTGCAGCTGCAAGGATTTTTGCTCTTACTTCTTTACTTTTGGTCAACTGTTTTGATGAGTGATGGTTTTTGATATGGGCGACATGTTCAACCACCCAGGGCGGCTTTTATAGAGGTAAATTATCTGCAATATTCAGGTCATTGTATTCAATTCACTCCATCATGTAGCTTACAGATTTGGATGTGATTTGGTCCAGATGGAGACCTGTGGTGAATATGGGAAGGGTTGGTTTTTGCAAAATGTTGATCAGGAAGAAGAACCTGAGGGAATGATGAGTCTGATGTGTCAGAATCCTGGTGAGCGTCTAAACTTTTGCACGCCTTTACGTCTGCTCTGGCGTAAGGGAAAACACTCTTTATGACATAGTTTTACTAGGTTAGGTTAATTTATATAAACCCAGAGGTATACATTGTTTTGTAGCTATAAATCATGTGGTGTGAATTCAGGCAAAGTTGTTGAAATGATCAAATCAACTCAGCAGGAGGAGGAAGGTATGTGTGGGTTT
Organism: Alfaro cultratus; assembly: GCA_903066825.1. Lineage (NCBI taxonomy): Eukaryota > Metazoa > Chordata > Actinopteri > Cyprinodontiformes > Poeciliidae > Alfaro > Alfaro cultratus. The sequence continues at coordinate 44,383 of CAEFZX010013502.1, read as the reverse complement.
CTGTGCTAGCTTTTTCCAAATTATGCACACACTGTTGTCTATGAGTCATAACTGTGTCCTGCGTCCACAAACACATTAGCTTGACTTGAACAAGAAGAAGCCATGGCTATATTCACAAAAACAACTTGGAAAACGATGGCAGTACGTTGTCCCATCGCTCACTTCCAACGCCCATCATGGCACCCAACGTTCGGCTGGGTGAATCTGGCTCTAGTGTTCAGCACTTGGAGTGATTGGTATGATAAGAAAATGCTTTACAAATTCAGTCCATGAATTACTATCACTAACGATTGCTCTAAGAACGTCAGATCCAACCAAATCAAATCATTTTTTCACTCCTCTCTGGTCCAGATCTGTGGATCTCCAAAGCAAATCATTCCTCCTTCTAATCCATTCCTGATGTTTATGCTTTTCCTAAACCTTTTATAAAGGAGCTAATTGTTTTTGCAGACCCAAGCAGAGATGAAAAGTCTTATATGCCATGAAAAGGTTCAACCATTCAGCAGGTTCAAATAACCGAAAGTCCAGCAAGATGAGTTTGAGCAGCAGTGAAGCATTAGCTGAACTGGTACCCAGTCGAGTTTAGGTCTCCAAAAAGGTTTAATGGCCTCATTCTCTGGTGGCGACAGCTAGCCTGGTGACTCATTTCAGAGGCTCTACGGAGGCTGAGGTTGGTGTGATTAAAACCAGTCTCCTGATTGGGCTGTGGCCCACTTTAGCACTTTTCCATAAGCTCATTCCTGGGCCAAACCTCGGAGTTCTGGAGACACATCTGGTAAGGTAAGAGTCCTGAAGAACTGCTGATCAGATCACAAAGACGCAGGGAATGATTAGATGTTGTGCAGATCTAAAATAAGGTTTTATGAGACCTTCAGAACGTCATGACAACTATTGACTGAAAATTATTGATCATTGCTATTAAGTCTGACAGCAACTTAGCAATCTTCCACACAGAAACAGACTAAATTTAAGCTTTTCTGATATGTATTAATGAATTATACATCTCTTTATAAAATCAGCAGGTTTTGTGGATAATTTTGAAAATAACAGCTGATTCTCACATCTGATTTTCTGATTTCCAAGTAAAACACAGAGAGCCTAGTTTAATCTGCTGCTTTTAAAGCCGTAAGGATTCAGGAGGAAAAGTTTTACTTTGAGCTGAGAAACATTTCATGTGTGATGGAGAAAGATTTGAGATTTCTCTGACTGTGCTGAGCTCTGGCCACCCAATACGCAGCTGCTGGCACGATCCCAGAGCAAGTTGTTGTTGGCCGAGAGATGAGGATGCAAATGAGGTTGTTTACTTTAACCCTAAACTGTGTGGAAGGATGAGGGCCACAGGAGGAGCTGCAGCAACACTGCAGGCCTGTTTTCTGACTGTGTGGAAACTGCAGCCAGCGTGTTGCAAACACTTCAAAACTAGATGAGTAAGAAGCGATTTACATAGAACGGTTTGTTGAAAAGGATAATGTTATCATAATGTCTCAGAAAAAGACTCTGATCATGCAGACTGTTTAACAACAGGATTCAAACTGTCTAAATATTCCTACATTTTACCACAACACAAAATTACCATGTTTACAAATAAAAATGTGAAAACTATCTGTAAGGATTCATATTCTGCCCCACTTTGCCGAAGTCCCTTTCACTGCAGGTTTGGGGAATGTCTGGCTCCATCGTTGCCAGAACCGGTTCCCCTGGGAGTTTCTAAGCCAGTTTTAATGGAGCAAGAGCAAATTTCCCTTGGCCAGTGTGAGCTTTCTATTTTCCTGCTGCTCTGCTTTTGCTTTTGGTTTGACTTTTTACTCTCTGATGCTGATTACAAACTTTATCTGAGATGGTTGTGACCGAGAAATCAGCTCAAGTTTATTCAGATTGGATGGGTAGCATCTCTAAACTCTAGTGAGAATGTATAGTCTCACCATAGGTTCTCAATTGGATCTATGTCTGGACTTTGACTAAACCACTCAAACGGTGCATTCATACCAGTCCTGTTTAGTCTGCTTTAATCAAACTCTAGTTCATTTGCCGGTTCTTTTGACGTGTGATTGCGGATCAAAACAGCGAACTCTGATCCACTTCAATACTGCGGTCTCAGCTTGGTTGAAGTGAACTTTGAAACTCTGAGGAAAAACATTTTCTCTGTTGTGTGAAAACAACCTTCTCCATGGTCGTCTTCCACATGAGTGTTTGTTTGGCACATTTGCAAAAGACAAAAGGAAAATCTGAAGCCACTCCATTTTTATTTACATTTCTTGAAGTATTAAGTTGTGTTCAGTGTTTTCTTCTGAGGTTTTTGTCTCATTTCCTCCAGCGGTGCAGCGCCACCACAGGCGAGGAGGTGAACAGCTTGCACAAAGGATTTGGTTCTTTTGACATTGCAGTGTGAAAGCAAACTGCACCAAATGAAAATATGACAAATGCTGCAGTTTTGATCCCCAATCAAACAGAGTCCACCAAACTACACAACTGTAAAAACACACCTGGCTCGTTGTTCTGCCAGAAGGCAAATTCTTAGGTTTGGGTGCAAACCTAGAAACTTTAAGACTTCAAAGATTTTGAAGTTTACTGGGTAAAAAAGTAAAATATTCACAGATCATAATGTTTAAACTAGAGGAAGTGTGTGACATTTGTTGAAATTCAAAAGTTTCTGAATATTTTACAGTGTCAAAGTCAAAACTTCATGACATCACCTGCTTCACTCTGAATAATAATGACAATGTGCACAACTTAAAAATATATAAAACTTTAAAGCCAAAATGTGAAAGCTTTCAAAGGTACCAAAACACGAACTCAGTCTGGGAAAGTTAAATATTCAATTAAATGTTTAAACATTTTAAACAATGTTTATGCAGTGAAGTAGGTAGGAGATTTACAAAAGGTGCAGAAAATTTCACTGTTTTCTTTAGGAAACACTTTTACACATTTATGCAAATTCAATAAAATTCTTATCTGAATGAGCCATATATTGATGATTTGATTCATAAGACCAATATTGATCTCCAGGTGAATATGTAGGAGATATGCAGGACACTGTTGCCTCCATGTGACAGAAGTCGTTTGCTGTTGTTTGATGCAGGTTTTTATGTGAGGATTGTGTCTGTTTGTTCACCTCTGCTCTGCTGGCGGTTAACTATACCACCCAGGGTCCAGCGGCGGTCCAGCCTCTTCAGGTGAGCCTTTCTTCTCTTAGTAACTGATGATGAGCAGCAGCAGCAGCAACCAAAAGACAAAAAAATAAATGGAGCAAAGTAAATAATTGGTTAATGTAAGAAGCTTGGTTTGGCAAAGTGAAGAAAGAAAGTCTTGTTAGGAACTGAAAAAATAGATTTAAGCATAAAAGTGAAGGATTATTGGGCAGAAATTTCTTTCTTCATCTAGGAGGAACTTTAACAAACCATTAGTTATTCCGTGGTCTTCAGAAGGCAGTTTTATGCATTTTGGGTTCCCAGTGGTGGGTGCAGCTAACACTACAGCACTAATCAGAAACATTAATTTGCAGTTGAACACAAACGTTCAACTGCTTGAAGAGTTCTTAAAAGTCCATAACCAAAACTTTAACAAAGATGACAGGTTTACAAAATAGCAAAATAAATTTGCGCTTTATAATTTATCTGAAAAATTTTATTTAGGGGAAGCAAAGTGCACTAAATGTTTTCAAAGTTAGCAAAAGCCCAAAGCGATAGACAAAAAACCGGCTCATTAGCAGACTAGCGGATGTGTCCCCAGCATTGGTAATTATTTTGTTTTGAACATTTCAACATGATCATTGGCAATAACGAACATAAGAGAAACGTACTGGACTTGCTGCCAATCTGTCTCCTCTCTGAGGTCAATTTACCAAGAGAGGTGACTTGGCAGTGCATCACTGACCTGATGCTCTACCAATAAGGTGAGGAAACCCTGGACCTCACAGCGCCTGGATGAGGCATTTTCAAACCAGTCCAAACTGTTTCTCAGACTTCAAATAAGCCTTTTGTCCTGAGAGGTGGCTGGATGAACTAAGAGACGAAGCCACATCGGGTGTTTGTTTTCTGCAGCAATGCAGCTTGAAGGGGAAATAAGTAGCAGAGCTAAAATTTGACGCTCCAAATTTACTGATCCATCCACATTTCAACTCGGACACATTGTCATGAGATGTGAATCAACACATCTCATGACAATGTGAAGTCTCTCTAATGAAAAACCCCTCCACAACAATTAATTAAGTGGCATTTCTAACTAACTGAGCCATGAACTCTTGAACTTTCTCACAATCCATTAGTTCAGAGCCTGTATGAGCCATCAGAAGTTCTAAAGTGATTAATTTGAGGGCATATGGAGAGCAAACATCAGTGAAAAGAAGAGCAGGCAGAGAAAACTCGTCTTTTATCTGTCTTTGTGCTGTGGAAATCTAATTCCTTCTTTGTCTCTCAGCGTCTCATCTTCTGCCCTCTTTTATCTCCCAAATGTTCCTCTTTCTCAGTCTCCTTCTTCTCCTTTTGTCTGTCTCTGGTACTTGTCATCTCCTCTCTCTTCTGGTCCCTCTCTGACTCAGTAGCAATCCTGCTGAGCTCCACCTTGCGTCTGTTGACCTCTTAATTGAAATATCAACTCAGGCACAGAGAGGAAATGTTATTTCGAGGTAATTTTAGTGGAGCTGTGCCTGTCGGTTTCTCTCCAGTGAGCCGGGCCGTCAGCAGAATTAGCTTGCAGACCACCTGGAGATAATAAGATGTAAGGGGCAACAGTAATGTGAGGGCGGAAGATCGGAAATGAGAAGTGATGATGTGTGCAAACAGAGGAGCAGCACGAATGGAGGCACTGCCAGGATATCGATTCAGCCCAACGTCATTCTAGGATCTGATAGCAGTAGCTTTGATGAGGCTTTGCATCAACTATCAACTTCCGTTTTCATCTTTTCTGTCAATCAGATTATTACTGGAACTTGGATTTAAAGTACAGCTATAAATAAATTTAAATAAAAAGCTCACAAAAGACCAACCAACAACTGACAATTCATAAAACTGAAAGGTTTTTCTGAAGTTAAAAGCCTTTCTACACTCAAGAAAAGTGACAGACTGCTGCATCCTAAATGCACAAAGGAGCATTATAGGAGATCCTTCCTCCCAGTAGCTCTAACCGTTCTCTAAGAAAACACAGCTGAAGACAAACAAGATCAAATTTACCTGGCTAAAGCTTCATCAAAGACAGAGGTTTTTTAAAAGTGCCCGACTACTCAAATTCAAATTTTACTCTAGTGAATATTGAGTTGGGATTCAAAGAGAAGAAAAGAAGAGCTTATGTAAGTGAGGTTTTGCACAATCTTCTGAAGCAGGTAGTGAGAGAGAAAAGGCGTGTTAGATAATCCAAAGGCAGCAAAAGTGTTAATAAACTACTGCACCATCCTGCTTTCATAGCAGGAAATAAACTGATTGAATACAGTTTACGATTTCTGAGCAGCAGACATGTTTGCATATTTGTGTGTTTGCATCTCAGTAAAGTTCCCCCTCTCTGAAAATCCCAACTGGGGGGTGTTGTGACACAGTGATGAAATACTTCATCCCAGCATTCAGACTAAACATTTGGGAGAAAAGGGTCACAACACAACGAGGTTCCTGCAGAGAGCTGCAGCATCCTGGGGGAACAGGAAGGAATTTTCTGTGGTGCCAAAGTATTGCAGCCCACTTTGGCAGCTGTCTGGTACCGTTTCACCATAATACTGCGACTGTGGCCTCAAAGGCTCCGAATGTGTGACTGGAGGTGTGTTTAAGATTAACTTTTAAAGACTGTTTTCAGGCTGAGATTTATATGTGGAAAACAAACACAGCAAAAACATCACGATTGAGAAATCTCTGCTTCTGCTCTGCAGACATTTCTCCCACAGCGAGTCTGCCACACTGACTTTTATGTGTTTTTGTGTTTTATGACTGTAATAATGTTTGTGTGAACAAACCTTCTCCGGTCCTGGAGGTGGCCAGATCCGAGTCGTCTCTGGTTCCATTCTGGGAGTCCAGGTATGTGGCTGGGACCCAGCCCTGCTGCTCCGACGTGCTGACGAACCACCAACCTGAGGCACAAACACCAACATCCCTTTTTTACAACATCATTTTGATTTACACCAAACAATAATTACTCTTCATTTCTAAAGCGCTTTCAGCAGTACAGTGGCTTGGAAAACCATCCAGAACCCTTGATGTTTTCCCATTCTGTCCCTTTTCAACTTGAAATGTCCCATCAATTACAGTTACAAGTCTTTTGGGGTATGTCTCCTTTCACACAAACAAGCTGAAAGTTTTGTGCAGTCTTTTGTGTAAAAAGGCTTAAGCTCCTTTAGTTTGAATGGAGAGCCTCTGTAAACATGAATCTTCAAGTCTTGCAACAGCTGGATTTAGGTCTTGACTTTGACTAAGCCATTCTGAACACACTATTAGGGTCATTGTCCTGCTGGAAGGTGAACCTCCATCCCAGCTTCACGTCTTCTGCAGCCTCCAGGTTTCGTCTTGTTCCTGTTTCACTGTCAAACGTTCAGGGTGGCGCCATCTGTCTGGCTTCATATTATGACTTAATAATATTACTCTTATTTACCAACTAGGTGACTTCTGACTGTTTTTTATTGGAGGCTATCAAAGTGAAAGGAGTTGAGAGCAAATGCTTGCCATTTTGTAAGATTTTTATTTGTAAGCAGTTCTTGATCATGCTTACTTTTGACATTCCTGTGTTGCCATGTAAAAAAGGTGAAATAGTTCAACTTTTTCAAGGCGCTGTAGCTCATTACTTCAAGCCCAGAAGTTTGCTGAAGGTAAAAATTGCATGAAACATTTTGGTTTTCCAAAGAGCTTTAGAGAACTCCTGACAGATGGAGGTTTCACCCACTTGGAAACATCTTTTCATTACAAAACCAGATTCTGAAAAACACTGCAGTGAACACAAAGCTGAAGTAACACACAAGTCAGTAGAGAATTAAAAACACTCAGACTGAATACACCCTGCAGTATTCACAAAACATGGTAGCTGAGACCTTTTAGTGCCAGATTTAGAGGCTCTGCAATGATTTTAATTGAGGATAAAATCATAACCAGGTTGGCAGCTGCCAAACTGACACCCAGTTACACCTCTAATTTTCATCCATCCAGACTTTTTTTATGCTCCATCCTAACGTCAGTCATGGTCCTGGTCTCCTCTGACCCGTGAGACCCAGGGGGCTCATCCTGGAGCGGGGGGCGGGGTCATGTCATGATGCTGCCATTTTGCCAAAGCGTTTGGAAACAAACAGTTCTCTCTGATGCCATTGAGCTTCTGAACCAGCAACAATGGCGAAGTGAAGCTGTGACACAATCTGCTGTCAAACAGTAAAATAAACTCCATTAGATGAGCAGCTGCTTATGAAGAAAAGGATCAAATATTCGACATAAAGCAGAAAAATTGCAAAACATGTCACAAACTCATAGAAATTCATAGTTTTAGATGTTAAATTAGTTGCGTAGTCCATCCAACGAGCAAATATTTCGTCTATAAAATCAGCTGTCACAACTTGTTATGCATAATTCCAGCAGGAACATGAAATAATTCAGCTGTTCGAGGAACTTAGTGATTAGTTTCTGTCCTGTTTCATGATATATATATAGATATATATATATATATATATATATATATATATATATATGTGACTAATTACATATATATAATGAAATTAGTTATATACTTTTTTGTAATCTAAAGTATTAATTTTATTTAAAGTTAAATATGCAAAACATATGCAAACGATTTACAATTTGCACAATTAAACCTATATTTTCACCAGTTCCAATTCTTAATTCCCTGATATCATTAAAAAGCAAAAGAACCAAAAAAGATCTTCATTTACATCAGTCAGTCAGTCAGTCAACTGGATTGCATCATTGAAACAGAAACATGTTTACATGAAGGGTTGTCATCAGATCCTCTGGGTGGAGCTGGAAGCCGCAGCCATCAGTCCTGGACGACGACATGAGGCTCCATTAGTTTGGTTCTGCAGCGTCTGGCTGCAGCCCAACGTGTGATGCATTCTCCCAGTTTCTGCCATGCAGTCTGACATGATGGCTGATTCTGTCTGAGGAGGGAGCTGAATTATATGCACACCACAGCGCTTCTGTCTGTGCAGAGATTACAGCAACATGAGGAAATATCCTGGAGCCTCCACTGAATCCACGGCTTTTGGTAACTTCTCAACATGAGCCGTACGTTTACTGCATGGATCCTGGATTTCTCTCACGATGGTTTTATCTGACAACCATCTGCTCTGACTTTCTCTGAGAAACAGTGAATGAATGTGTTAGCACAGCAAAAGTGACAACATAAAAGCTATGGATGTCAAACAGAGAATCCAACAGTTGGGTCACAGGATGTATCTACAAGCCTTTGGCTGAGAGAGAATCAGCAACTCAGGCCCTGTTTAATTACCACTAAGACATCAGGCACAACTGACACGGTTTATGAAAGATTAAGAAAGTATGACTTTATCACTGACTGAATGATGGGGAATGAAAACTAATGCCGACTAAAAAAAGTTTTTATTTCATAAATATCAGTTTTCAGTTTGTAATTTGGTGTTTGGGTGAAACGTTGTGGGATCCGTCAGTCAGAAAAGTCCGATCATGAGCTGAGTTTTTGAAACCCAAAACATATGTCCTCTAAATAATTAGGTTTCTAGGACGTCCTCCTTCAACTTGTGCAACATTGTCAAAATTAGAAATGTCTTGTTTTGGAACAATGCAGGAAAAATAGTCCATGTCTTTGTTATTCAAGGATGAACTAACTCTTTACGATCATATTGTTCTTAAAAGTTGTTTTCTGATCCTAAAATGCTTCAGTGAAGGGTTGTGATGAAAATTAAAGGGGCTGTAAAGTGTTTTATGTTCACTTTGTTGTGAATTGTGTCATATAAATGAACTGAAATTGAGTTAAAGCAGATTCTATCAGCCATAGAGGAACACTTAATAAACGTTTGACTTGGGAAAAGTATTTGTGGAGAAGTTTGATGCCTAAACCACCCAGACTGTGACAGCTGACCTTCACACACGCCTAAAATCCCACTGAAATCCCGTTGTTCCTGGATTTCCTGCCCACAGCACACAGAGCTTAATTCAACCCGAGGGCCTTCAGATGAACCGAGCTGCTGCACGGTAGCTGCAGAGGCTCAACCAGCTTCCCACAGCCGCCGCAGCTTTACCCGTCTGCAGAGACGCTCCAGACTCTTCTGGTCTCAGGATCAATTTACAGGAAATTACGTCTGATGCTTTGACAGTTAGATAATCCTCATGATCCCCTGGGTTGGGGATTACCACTGAGGAAACTTCCTTAAAAGACATTTTATTTAAGCCCAACTAACTAGCTATGATACCTAATATAGTAATTACCATGATAATGAGGGCAGTCACTTCATGACATCGTAATGAACATGTTGTTCATTTACAGCAACTTTTTACATTTTAAATTCTACAGATCTGAAGATGAAGTCTTTGTGACACCTGGACTTTAGTTTTCTTGCTGCTTCTTTAGGAATAATAGTTCTGTTAATGACCCAGTTTGGGCCTCCAGTTGTTGGTCAGATGTCCTCTGTTAGAGTTCATAGTTCAAAGACTTGCAAACAAGCCCAGATCATCACCCTCCACCACTGTGCTTAACAGTTCATATGAGTTTTTCATGTTAATATGTTGAGTAATGTTTTCTACACACTCAGTGCCAAACCAAAGCATAAGTGAATTAATTAGCTGCTTGTGGCTCCCAGACATTCAGGGCCTCCAGAGTTTTAACACAAACCATTGATGAAGAATTTTAATATTTGTTTATAGAGAATGAGATGCTATTGAATTTGATTTCACCGCTTCATGATAGATAAATTAAATGACTTTAGATTGTTTAACTTTTGAATGTAAAGGAACTAATAAGTTTACTTTGTAAAAGTGCAAATAATAATCTTCATAGTTTGACTGTTGTGTTACCATAGTTACAAACTGAATGATGCAAATGCAATATTTTCTTTGACTTTGTGTTTGTTTTAATGCATTCAAATCCATGTAATTAATCAAAATCAATGTGTTTTCTGCATCTCCATTTTAATAATTTAATAACGTATTTAAAAAAATGTCTAACAAATAAATTACTAAAACACTTAATGATACATTTATTAATGTTGTGGTCCAGTCAAGTCATAATTTTAATATGCTTTTATTTATTGAATTTGATTTCATAATCAGGTTCTTACTGGTTCCATCCCTGAAACTGTTTTTTCCAATCACTCCAGGCAACAAAAGCTCAGCCTGGCAGAGAAAACTGCTTGGTTCATATGAAACAAATTAGGGTTTTTATAGCCTGATTCAATGCAGCTTCAGAAAAATGTGAAGAATCGAAGCCACCTGTGAGAGAGATATGCAGGTTCTACAGAACCAAAAGCCCGTCCTCCTCTGCATCAGAAGCAGAATGATCTATTCCTCCCACTGACGAGAACTGAAGCCACTGCACGACATCAACCCTGGCAAGTCTGAGCATCACAGCTGCTTCATCTCAACTGACCAACGCAGGCTGCTGCAGAGATAAACACGCTGATAAGTCACGTCAAACTGTTGCACAGATGAAACCGCAACAAGCTGCTCAGCTGCAGTAAAACTGCAGACTTTTTAAACAAAGTTCATGTGATAGACATTGTTCTCATGTTCCTTAAAAACTAAAAATAGAAACTGAATGCAAATGAACCTGGCTGCTAACAAATACCAATAAACAAAGAGAAGCAGCCAGACAGCCTCTGTATTACGCACACGTGCGCACACACACACACACACACACACACGCAGGCAGGACCCAGGCCGCCCGTAAATCCAGCTCTGGAGAAAGTGGATTTGATGAAGGCAGATAAATGAGGACCAGAAGCACCGCCGCCGATTGCTCAAAGGCAGAATGGTTGGCAGATGTATGCTGGGAGAACAACACTAGCATGCAGCTGTGAGAAGAAAGGCAGAAACACGGCCACCGATTGGTAGCGTGGCGGACCGGTCGGCCCGGGTCTGGGAGAAGTGGACTAGTCCTCATGTGTGAGCGCCTTGTTGACAGATTACAGTTTTCACAGAAAATCTGTCCCGTAGGAGGAGATCTGGACCGAAGATTGGCAGCCAGATGGAGGAAAATTACTCAGAAGCAATTAAAGCAAAGCAAAACTTGGCTCAGCATATGCAGAGACCCACACATGCAGCCGGGCTGAGTTTGGGCTTTTTGTCTCAGAAACTGTTCAGGAGTAAAAATGTTTCTGATCTACCTGACTGTCCTTTAAGCTACACTATATATGAAGTCACAAACATCACAAGGCTAATCTGTAATCTAAGCTGCTGACATGCAATATTAGCAGGAACACAATTCATATGGAATACAACCACATGCTGCACGACTTCATTTATAACATCAAGATTAATCTTTAATAATTAATAATATAAATTATTCATATAAACCAAAATATTGAAAAATATTGAGATGAGCAGCAAGAAAGTTACATTCAAGTCTGACCAAACTTTTGTAATAAACAAATCTAATAGTGTCGTATTGGACACAATAAGAGTCCAATAAGTGGACTCTTATTGTGAAAATCTGTGAGTTTTGCTTCGAAAGTTAAATTTTAATCACCTTCCTGAAGGAAACAATTAATAAAAGAAACAGTGAAGTAATTTAAGAATCAGAAATATAAGAAAACAACGAGACATTTGTTGCTATGGGAATTCTGAAAATCACAGAACCAGGACTGACTCAGCATTTTCTTAAGAGGGTGACTGAATAATAAAGTCACTTATGTTGTAAATCTTTCTCTTATTGTTGTTTTCCTGTTTTTATTTTATTTATTTATTTTACCTTAGTTTGAATCTGCTTTCATTTAAATGTAATTTGTTGCTGGTACACCTGAATTTCCCCACTGTGGAGCAGTGATAAATATTTCTATTCCTTTTATTAAATCCTAAAAACAAAAACAAACAGACAGAAATCACCACAGAAATGAGAGAATAGAAACTGCTCAGCTTTTGTCTCCTCCTCTGTAAAAGTCTTGGGGATCATCCAGATGTTTTTTGGTCAATGTAAAACGGTCCTTTGTGTTCTCTTTTTGTCAACAGCCGTTCTGGCAACAAAACTCTCTCATGGAGGCCATTTTTGCCCTTTGCTGAGTCATTTTTGCTCACTGTTGAGTCATGAACCCTGGCCTGCAGATTCAGACTGAACATTTAGTTTTGGTATGAAAGCTTAAACCAGTTCTCCAGGTTTTATCACGTCTTTAAGTCTTTCTCTCTGGTTTGCTGGAGTCCCAAAGCCTTAGAAATTGCTGCTTCAGATTGGAGCGTGACGTGTTTCTTTTTGAGATCTTTCTGCCTGCTTCGTCTTGTCAGACAGATCCTATTTATTTATTTTTATTTCCTGATCGTCGAGATCAGGGAACCATCAAGCTTGGGTCTGTGCAGTGAAATCAAACTAAAACTTAGAGTCATTTATAATTAAATGAAGGGGCAGCTTGACATTTGCTTGTTTTTCCACCGTGAAACATGAATTATTTAAACTGCATATTGCATGTTCTCATGCTCTATTTGTCTATAGTATGTATTCTCCAGGCACACAGAAACATTTTATACCACAATCAAGTAACTATGTTACCTTTAGTTGTTATAACAATGCTGTATATACTAAGCAGACTTAAAAGAAATTTGAGCTTGAAATTGGTCTCTGTCCCTTTAAGAAGCTTCTGCTCTTTTCAACATTCTGCCTCCAGCACTTAATCACCACAATGCTCCTTCATGATGCTTTTCCATCTATTCTTAGGAGCGTCAGACTGAGAAGTAGTTCAGACTATGAGCTCAGCAGACAGAGTTCACCAGGTGTTTGCTAACTGCTGCTGCTGCTAGTCTAGAGGGAACACCTTTGTGAAAGCAGGCAGCGCTTTGTGAGAGGAAGCGTTTAGGCACCCCTGAATGGTTGCTAGGGGAGATTCAGGGATTTCTCAAACATGCATGATAGAATTCAGACAACACATGAGGTTTGTTTCTGATGAAGGAGAAACATTAAAACATGATATGAAGCTCAAAAAAGCCAATTTTGCATAATAAATACCCTAAACATGGAAGTCTCACAAAGGAAGGTTGCAACAGGGGAAATACTTTTCCACAGCACTGAAAGTTCAACATGCCAATCTATCTGGAGGTGCTGTGAAACCGCGAGCCTTTCAGGCCGACACCTGGGGGGCCCAGCGGCCGCCGCCGCCGCAGCTGTAAAAATGAACAAGACAAAGAAAAGGTGTTCAGGTAATGAAGGTCACGCTGCAGAGCCGCCGGGCGGAGGGCTGTTTAAACAGGCTGAGGAGATCACACCTTGTTATGGTTGGTGGGGTCCTCTCACGTCGACGGGCTGAGAAATCCCAAAGCTTCCTCAGGAATCCCAAAGAAAAGCTTTGCGGCTTCAGCCGGAGCTGTGATTTGTGCCGTTCAGCAGAACCAGAACACGAGTGCTTGTTTCTTGTTAGGTCTTTTCTTTTATTGTCCAGGTGTTTCAAGATGCTAAACTGGAAGCATTTTTTCCACTTCAACTAGATAGGAAGGGTAGGCATGCTCTTTTCCCTAACTATTTAGTTTGTCTGACATGAATTGTTCCGGGGAATTTATAAGGCGTTCAACAACTAATGAGCAAAATACACAAGAAGTTATGAAGCAACACCTACTGTCACCCACATACAGCACAGATATTCAGGAACGAGGCAGCAGGGGGACTGTAATTGGCGTTTCTCGCTGTACAAAACTCTAATTGGACGTTTCTCTCCACGCTGTGTCTCGGCAGGCGATAATTGCCAGCTTCCAGTCACAGAGGCAAAGCGGAGGTCACGGTGAACGTGGTGCTGCAGTAACTGAGGGCTTATCGCCGCCCGCCAGGCCCGGTTCTCATGGGAGAGGGTCGGCGGAGGCAGGTTCTGTCGACTGGGTGAGGACAGAAAAACCATCACAGGTGAGCTGGAGAGCAGGAGAGGGAAGGAGATTAAAGCAGTGGTATGGGTGGTGGGGGGTAGCAGATGGTTGGCTGGAGCTTCAAAGCTGTAGTTTTCCATCCTGATTCCCAATCCAAAAACTACTCAGTACGGTCTCCTTTCAGTCCTCCAGTATTTTCCAGTTAGACCGGCCACCATGTTCGGAGGGATGGGGCCATTTGTAAGGTGACTGTCACTGTGTTTACTTCCTCTTGGCTTCTAAGGACCAGATCCCCTGGAGAGCAGCGAGTGCTGGAACGCCATGTAACGTTCCAGCGCAGCACATTAAACTGCCTGCTCATCTTTTTTCTTTACAGAGCGAGCTGGAGGGAAAAGAGCCAAAGAAAAAACTGAAGATAGAGGCAAACACTGCTGCTCAAAACCCAGCTGTGAAATTAGCCACTGTGTTATTTTATTATTGTGTAGAAAAGCTTCTCACACCTAAACTGACTTTGACTTTTATATTTCCAGATCAGAACCAGACAGCCAACATTTATCCCACAACCAGAAGTCCACACTTCTGTTTCCATCACAAAAGTCGTCTGTTAGCATTTAGAGTTATAGTGAAAAAGTTTTTTTAAGCAGATTTAACTCAGTTGAAAAATCATTTAATAAGCCCTGATGGAAAATAAATGTTGTGACTCATATAATCCAAGTTCTTCAAGTAGCCACTGTAGATCCAAAGGGATCCATGACTGATTGAACATGTTGGCCTGAATATGTTGTAGTGTTTCCTATTAACCTAAAGTCATTGTTTGTGACGTGTAAAAGCTCAAAATTACTTAAAAGATTCTAAATCTTTAGTATATTTTTGACATGGGTGAATTATAGTTTACTGAAACCTATAAAACATAAATATCATGTTTTCATGTGCAGCTAAACATGAGATACAGAATCTGTTGAAACAAACAAACAAACGTGATCAGCTTGAGGTCTACTGTTTATTAACCAGAGCTAACACCATTAGCAGGAGCTAACAACATTAGCAGGAGCTAACAACAGGAGCTAACACCATTAGCAGGAGCTAACACCATTAACAGGAGCTAACACCATTAGCAGGCGCTAACACCATTAGCAGGCGCTAACACCATGAGCTAGCTAGAGCAAACAGTTATTTTCTAAAAAACTAAACAGCTTACATTTTTTCGCTGCACTGTCTTTACATCTGAAATATATTATTCTCAAATAAACTACTGAAAAAAATCAAAAGGACACATAATACATCAATAACACATGTATTGATAATACATCAACACTAATAATAGGCTGAAGGAAATATGTATGAAAGCAGCAATGGAGTACTGCAGGGAGAAAACCATAGGAAGCTTCTTTCTTGTCCAGTTTGTTCACAATGTGACACAAAACTCTCAATAAATTGTCAGGAATTAATGATGACTAGTAAAAATATGTTTTCAAACTGCAAACCTTTTGCTATTTTAGATCTGCAGCATATTTCCACCTTTAGATTTATAAACTTGTATGAGTGTTGTTAATAGGCTGGAGAAGCTTGGCTCCAAGCAAAACTCTGAGTAAGAAACCCAGTCCTGCCCTAAAACACATCGTCTGCTTCAATATAAGCATGATGAGTTTGTTGAAATATTTCTCTAAACTGTCCACATTCCTGGAGAAATTAGACCACCTTTGTTCTCAATGAAAGCAGAAAAACTCTCGACTTCTCCAGGAAGTGAAAGTTTCAACAATTTCAAAGTTTGTCTTGAGGATGAAATGGGAGGTGTGAGCAGCAGCAAACCGTTTTCTGTTGCTTCCTAGGAAGTCAGAGGCTGTTTGTTGGTTCAGAGCCGAGCTGGGACTCCCTGATGAAAGTGTTGTTTTCCTGTTTGAAGCTTACGTTACCTGATTTAAGTTTTTATAAAACACACAACGTTTGTCACTGAGCCGCCCTGACAAGTGAAAGCTGATAGCTGGAGGTGGGAGGTTCAATAGCCAGAGATGGCTGAACATCATTTAGGCTGTGTGGGAGTTTCTGCTGCTGCGGCTTTATTTAAACACTTTTTCATCAGTTTTGAGGCCCAGTCGCCAAATGTAGGGGTTTTAGTTTGGATTTCTGTTCTTTCAGGAAAACAATCCTAGGAGTTGTTTATTGTTTTGGACATAGATACCATTTTTCCCTTCTTTTCTTTACCTGGTTTTGCTGCTCATGAAGTACAGCCTCTGCTCTAGGGTATAAATAAAATTGTCTTCTTGCTGGTAAATGAAACTACTGAAACAAATATCTTGTCATAATGGAAAATGCCAGGATCTGGTTCCATGTGCATTTTTAATCCAGGAAGTCTCCTTGTGTTGGACCACAGGACCCGTCTGAAGTCCTAAAGTGATCAAAACAAAGCGGCTTCTATGTTTTTCATTAGCTTGGAGAACACACAGCACTAGTTTCTAACCGGAACCATTATTTTCCAAACCTAATAACAGGCTCTCATCCTGATGTCCACCAAATAAAATCTTGCAATCCTCTGAACAAATTAAAATTTCATTTGACAATGAGCCTTAGTGTGTACTCACAGCTGACACATTTGGCCTGCTTTAAATGGACCGGAGTTTGTTTTCCCCTTTGGTCTGATTACCTCCACAGCATGTCAGAAAGTTCTGCAAAGGTTCTGCTGATGACCCATCATTTGTTTCAGATGTGTTGAGCCAAGGAAAGAACTGAAACATGCAGGACAGCCGTCCTTGAGTCCACTGTCCGAAGGCATTGTAGTTTCCTATACCCTTTAAATGAAAAGCAGACATGCAGTAATGTGGGAGGGACATTACACCTCAGCTCATGGTCACAACTAGCATCACTCTTTCAAAGTTGTTGTCGTTCTATATAGCAACTTAATGGCCAGTCCTGTCAACAAAGAGTCCAACCATCCAGCACTGCAGCCATCATGGAAAAACACAACTACACTCACTCCAGATATTTAGTTCAAGGTCTAAATCCTCGCTGAACGTTCACTCTCTTTTGCTCATAAGAAGGAGGTCAGTGTGCTCCTAATATACCCTTGAGGAAGTTTCCTAGACCTTGCAAAGATCATCCAGGCTCTGGTGGATTTTTTTTTTTTCATTTTCTTCCAGGGTGGAGGCAGCCTTTCCTGAAACTACAGCACATAAAAGTCTTTATGGACAATTTCAGGTTGGAGGAGGATGTTATGAGGTAGAACATAACACAAAGATTAGGTAAAGCCTGTCTCGTTCACAGTTTCTAACAAACCATAAAATCTGTATTCATGGCTTTCTCATGAACATACTTGAGGATCTGCCACACTGAGGTCGAGGCTCCACAAAGCTGGTGAAAATAAGCTCTCCCAGTCTCACCAGATCCCCTGAGCTGTGGGAAAGACGTGGTGGGGAAACGATGCCAAACCATTTGGCTCCAACTCTGGCTGCAACAGCACTTTGCCAGCTCTGACAATCACAGCCATGTCACTGACAGATGTCTGTCTTCCATGCAGGAGATTTATGACTGCCGTCCACGGAAACAGAAATGCTGTCATTTTCCATAAACAGAAGATTGGCTTTATCTGGAAACACAGCAGAAGGTTGCACTGTGTGTGGTACAACTCCAGATAAAAACTGTCAGATCTGTTTAGAAATGTGACAAAGTGTATGTGGACCTTTGAAGCAATAAGCTTCAAGATATTCCAGAGAAAATTGCTCCTCTGACTGGACAGCGGGTTAAACTTTAGCATTGAGTCACTTCTGGATAATCCATTTGTTTTGGATAATGAAGTTGGACAAGACGTGGTATTTTCCCTGCATAGACTTTGTGCTCCGTCACAGGGCCTGAGTAGTGGGTTGGTTTCTTACATTTGCTGCAGAATGACATAAACAGAACCGTAAACTCACAAATCATTGCGGTTAACAACACTGACAGGGAGAACGTCTTCAGCAGAGATCTTTTTCTCCAAGATTGAGTCAAGTTTGCAGTGACTGAAATGAGCATTTTTCACAGCAGATGCATCCAAAATAACCTGCCTGGAATCATTCATTATAGGTCTATTTTAACCCCAAATATTAAACCTAACATTTAACAAACATTATTAAGCTGCAGTGAATTATTTTGGAAAGTAATAGGGTATAAAACTGACCCAACTGAAAATATAAATATGCACTTTATGGACGATGACTCTAGCTAACCCACTTCATAATAAAAGTGGAATTCTAGATTTAAACTGTTTCAATGTTAGCAACTAAAACAAACAACTTTAGATGTTAAAAACTTTCATAATGAAGTCCGGATGAAAACAAACTGCCCGCTGATTATCATCTCTCGAACGCCTCTGCCTCCCTTTAATCATATTTAACTGGTCACATATGCAGATAGATTTTCTCCAGTTGTCTGTTTCCATCTCACACTAAGAGACGGAAACCTTTGGAAAAAACCAGGAGTTATCTGGAAAACATCCCCTAAAGAGTGGTTCCTGTTCCTCCTCCATTCATTCATAATGACCTTTAGTGCCTATTATATCTCCCTTTGCAAGGTAGAACTGAACTACTCTTTGCTTTTTCACTTTATTTTCTCAACAGGAGCTTAATCCTAATTGGCAGAACCAATAACGTCTCATACAGGCAGAAAAACACCAACAATCCTTTAAGTTAACCTACTTTTATATTAGATCAAGTCTGCATGAGAGAACAACAACCGGAATAAATAATAACATATGGAAGCAATGCAACATCTGCTTTCAAGACGTGTTGAGGAAAAAATAGATCCGACCTGCAGAATGTCCTGGAGAGGATTAAAAGCCAGAATGGTATTCCTCTGACTCTTTGTGGCAAGGATTTTAAGAGAAAATACAACGTAATTAAGAGTCAGAGAGTCAGCCTGCACTGTCCCAAAGGCTGCAGCAAAGTCCTGCATGCAGGAAGGTGGTCGTGGGATATTTTACAAGATTTCAAAAGTGTTTGTCTTCTGAAATCTCCTCGTGATTTCAGAAGCCTCCTAGTGATGTCATCATCATCATGGCATTGCTCCACTTCTTTGGCCCTGAAGGTGACGTCAACACACACACAAATTCAGTTTTTGGAAAAGACTTCCAGGCAAGTTCAGGAGTTGCTCTGGTTGCTCTAAGAGCTCCGATAAACGTGGAAAGCTTTCAGACGGGACTGGTGAACAGATGCAGTCAGGTCCGGAAATGAGGAAGCGGAATCACAGAGGAAAATTCTTCATGATTCACCTCATATTCCTGAAGTACATTAGAGTTGACATTTGATGCTTCTAACAGTCATAAACATGTTTGTCCTGAGGTCACACTGCAGCAGATCATCTCCTGCAAAACATCTTTAAGTTGATAGACGAACATTTCTATAATACTCACTTCAAATAGTTTGTCACCCAGAGAACAACATGGCAGGGACAATTGTTTAGGTATTTTACTATTTTGCTTTCAATTGTTATTTAATCAAGTGAAGATCTAACTTCCTAGAACAAGTTTCAACAGCCATCGGCCATCTGGTGACATCACAACAGGCAAGAGTCATTTCAGTTACATCCTTAAGAATCTGATCAAAAGTCCTTCATTAAAAGTGTTTAATGGACACCAACAATAACTTAGCCCCCGGACTGCACTTTGGACACCCTGTCGGATGATTTTGTGACCGGAGATGCATTGAAAATTCATCTGCTTATCAGAATCAGAAAATTTTCAGTTCAGTTGGACCAGTTTGAGTCAGAAGTCTCAAAAATGGGATCTTTTAGTGGTCAGTTAATGCATCATACCAAAACCTGTCCCGTTAGTGCTTACATAAAGGACAAAGCTTAAGAGAGGAAGCTGGTATTAAAGGAAAAAACCAAAAGCCAGCTGTAATCAGCAACAGTGCAAATAAAATTATAGGAAGTTCAAAATTGGCAATAAGGAATTTAAAAGAATACTGTGCATAAAGGTGAACTTACTCGTCCTATGAGGACGTTTCATCAAGCTAACGAAAAGGCGACAGGAAGGCTGATCCTTCTACAGTAAACTTGCTTTGCTTTATTTCAGCTTTCATAAAGCAAACTGGATCTGGTTTTTGGGTAACGTGACAGGAAATGTAGATGTAAGTAAAGAAACTGCAGTTCACATTTAGCATTGATGATAGTCGGGCTAATTGCTAACATGACATTCACTTCTCGTTTACTTTAAAGCCTTCCCCCTTTCACACGTCTTTCCTCCATACTTATAGACCTGAGCCAGCCAAACAGCCCCGCCTGGTGGAGCCGAGCCCCCGCAGCCAGAGAGAGAGAAGCAGAAGAGAGGCTGAATATGAGCTTCCTCCAAACAAAGCAGAGAGGAAAAGGAGAGGCTGGGAAGGTGCTGAGTGTGCATAACTTCACATGAGTGTTTAAGCTTCTATGTTTAACAGGAAGAAACCTTAAATCTCGAACAGCGTTCATCTTTAAAACAATTTTCTAACCATGAAAACAGTTGATAGGCAGAGTTCTGATGGTTGTAGGCATTCAGATTTAAAGAAAACACAGATGGACTCACCACTTTCACTCTTCTCGATCACATCCACCGTCTCGCCAGCCTTGAGGTTGATCTCAGAGTTCTCCTGCCTCTCGTAGTTGGCCACAGCCACGTACTGCTCCAGCACCATGGGCTCTGAGCTGTCAATCCCTGAGGGGAAGAAACAGGCTGTCAGCCACCTGCCGGCCGTGGCGCCTCGCGAATGCCCGCTGCACCCTGAACCCCCACCGCCGCCCCTGCAGGGCACCCGGTGTGTGGCCATCAGCCGACCCCAACTCCCCGCCGCTACGCCGCCCAGTCCAATCGGAAAACAACCTCCTAAATCGGCTGCATCGTCCCAAATGTCTGGCCATACAGCTGTTCCAGAGACAACAACTGAGCACCATTGGAAGGAATCAGACCCAAAACAGGGACGGAAAGAAAAATGTTTGCAGGATCTTCATCTTTCACCTACAGAAGATCCATAAGTGAACCAAATCGCCAAATCCAAAAGGACAAGGAGAAGAAACAGAGGAGCGGGAGAAGAGTGGGGAACGAATGAGTGAAAGAACGATGAAGTTTCCCTGTGGAAAATCAACAGTGGTTGAGAGGAAAAGCTTCCCCTCCACCGCCTCTGGGAGCCAGCCGTTGGACAGGCAGACTGAGGGGACGGGGGGAGGCGAACACACCAATCACAGCAGTCAGCACTGCTGGCCTTAAATAGAAACATATGAGTGGACCAGGGAAAGACAGAGAGACCCGGGGAAAAGGAGGCTGGGTCCATGTTGGTGTAAAACCAAAAGGGAGAGTGTTTAGATGGAGCTTGGACACTTTGTTTTCCTACTTTCCTTCTCTCTAATGCCACAGCTTTCAAGAGTTGTTTTCTACTGTTATTTTACTCGTTCAAACTCAAACTGCCAAAGTTGTTCATTAAGCTTTAAGGCTGTAATATTTAAGGCTTGGAAAATATTAATTTAAAATAAATATTTGAAACACAATACTGTATATTGCCAGTCACCCTTATGGTGTTTGTCTCCAACCGTAAACTCAAATTTGAAGCACATATCTGGGATGTGAAAACACTCGGCTCATGCCACGCCTACTCTTTCTGCTGCATCAACTTATGTTTTCTTCCACCTGTGCTGCCATATAAGCTCCACCAGCCAGTAGTTCCTTGCCAGATTCTTAACGCCCAACGTTTCGTCCTTGTCCTCATTGCTGTGACCTCGTTTATGAGCCTTGGGTTCCCCCTTTTCTCTTTGCCCTACACCAGGGGTCTCCAACTCTAGTCCTCAGGAGCAACTTTAGATGCATCCCTGCTCCAACACACCTGAATCAAATGCTTCAATTATCTCTTGGTAAATGTTTGATTCATGATTTGATTCACTGGCTCTTCAGGATTGGAGTTAGAGACCCTTGAATTGACCTCGGTTTTGCACTTTGACCTCTCATTTCTTTTGTGTATGAAACTTTCCCATCTCCTATCTAAACCCACGTAACGCTGGATTCATCATTATCGAATTTTCTGGCTGCTGTGTTTCTGATCAATCTGGGACTCTGATTCTCAGCAGCGTCTTGTGACGTCACCTGCTTTGCCCGTCGCTTCCTGATTTTCCTCCTGAGTGTTTTCAGCACTTCAGTGTGCAGGAAGGCACAAGAGGAGTTTTTCAGTTGCTAAATTCGTTTGGATCTGCACACTAACAAACCCTTGGCGAAGCTCCTCTTGGATTAAGGATCGCTCATCAATCTCCAGTTCCTTCTTGTTTGAGTCTATGTATTTTCAGTGGAGATTTCCAGACTCTTACCAGCTGCAGATTTCTAATAAATCCTTGTATAGAACTGTGAGTTCAGTGGGATTTGCAGATCACTTGTCTGGTTTGTTGGCCATATTTCATTCATTAACTCTGTTTTCATCAGTTGATGATAACAGACTATCCTAAACATGACTTAGGAGTCAGGAAAGGTTTTCAAACTTGATGAACCAAAACCAAAGAAGAAGACTGATGAAGGAGGCTGCTGTAAATATTTTATACAACTCCCTTTTTACCAGCAGGACAGCACTTTGACGTCTTCTACCACATTTCATAGAGTTTAAGCATAAACAGTGGGAGGAAAGTAACGTGACCATTTTTCTGTGCTTCAGCTGTTCTGGGTTTCGTTTTATCCTCCCTGCTGCTCTGCTCAGGGTTTCTGTCGGATTCGTGTCTTGAAAGGAGGCTGATCTTTCTGTTTCTGTGTTAAGACATGTTTTGGATCGTTATCCTGCTGAAATTCCCAAATGATGACTTCATTTCAGTTTAGTGCCCTCCAAAAAGGTTTTCAGGATCTTTGGGGGGAAACAAGCCCACAGCATCACAGAACCTCCACTGTTCTTAACAGTAGGTATGAGGGGCTTTTCCACATATCTATCTTGTTATTCCTGCCACACGCACTTGGAGTGTAAGTTGAGAAAAACCTGAATCTCATCAAAGCGCACGGTTCCAGTCGAGATCCAGGACAGAAACAGCTTTTTCCGTTTTTCCTGACTTGCCCACCAAACAGGCAGCTGGCTTGAATTGTTTTAAGGAGAATCTGTGACTCCAAGACGCCGCGCTTTGCTGCAGAGAGCTTTTTTACAATCCAGCCCATCCACCTAATGGCAGGAAATGGACCTGTGTCATGGCATATTCATACCCCAGGGAAACAAAAACTCATAAATCACTAATCAGATGTTCCTGGGCACAGAATTTAAAAATGTAAAGCATACAAAATGCTTCATTTATATTTATTTAAATGATTTTTTTAATGCTGTTAACAATTTTAGCATTGGTGATTTTACTACAGATTAAAAACAAATATTTTTGTTAATTTAACTTTTTACTACTGCAGAACTTTTCTGGTTGAATTTTTCTAAACTTTTCCAGAAGAAATTTATGCAACTTTTATAACCGATTACTTTATTTAAAGTTTTTTGTTTTGTTTTGTTTGTTTACAATTTCATCACTAGATAGATAAATGCATAGCTGACACTATATTCTTAGTTTTTTCTAAAATATTTTTTGTTTCAGTTTATTCATCTCAACTCAAGGTCAAACAAATTTGGCCAGTCAGCTGGAAATGACTTTCAGGGAGTTCATGGTAATAAACAATCATTTCCAAGGAACTTTTAGCATTTGTTTTTGTCTGGAAATAATTTTTTTCTTTTCAAAAGTGTTCAGCAATATATAGAGCAGTAAACAATAATTCTTTATTGTTCAGTGTTTGAATAAAAGACCATATTGGAGAAAAAGTTGTGCATTAAGTAGGCCTGGGAAAGTGGATGAATCACATAAAAGCCCCATGCACAGCGCTTTAAAATATAATTAAGCATCTCTAAATGTCAAGTGAGCTGGCAGGGAATAAGAACAGCCCATAACTTTACTTCCCCACTGGGTGAGGCTGAGAGTTTCTCTGTTTTCTTTAAAAATTTTAACATAAATGATGAAGTAAAGATCAGGTGGCGAAGCCGGTGGAAATTAAGTTAAAGCCTGAGGATAAAAAGAAGCACATTTCCAACTGTTTACATGCTTTATGTTACAGTAATAATTTTAAAAATGCCTTTTTTAGAACTTACACGAATCATAAAATCTTCTAACATTCTGCATTTTGGTAAATTTACAGGCGCATGCAAAGGTTTCCGCCAAGCTGTAAATAATTACTTTAATTAGAGCCTTGAAATGAAAGTTTGTTGTTCTTGGGTAGTTTAGATGCCCAACAATATTCCACTACAAGCTTCACTCTGAATAATGCATCCCAGCAGGCTTTAATGATCAGGACATATCTGGAATAAGCAACACTAAACATGAACTACTTGGAGTTTGCCAAACCTCTGTTAGCTCATGTGGAGATGAGGATCCACACAGCTGGTCTGCAGTAAATAGCTTCATCTGCAGAAGGTCTGAGCGGAACAGGGCGAGCATGGGCAGAAAGGAGGACTCACGTCCAGGGCAGGGGACTAGTCCAAGTAATAAATATTTTCACGGTTTCAACATATGAAAGGGAAAGGGTGGCATAATGTGTGCATGCCAAGGAACATACTTTGTAACATGGAAAATAGAAAAGAAATATTCGAACTGCAGCTCATGTAAACATAATGGTGGGAATATTTTTGTAATTACAGCAAAGCCAGAATCTCAAGTAATGCTTTTTGTATTTATTTTAAGCTTTACTTCAAAATGAACCATTTTTGAAGAGAAGCTAAAATGCTTATTTTGTGTCACTGGATTGTATTTGCAAAAAGAGACAACTTCAGCCACGTCTCTATGAGGAACTGCTGTACAAAATAGAACCACACTAATGTATTGAGCTAATTTGCAGATCAGAACAACAGAAAAGCAGGAGAAGGTCACAGATTGCAATAACAAAGAACAGTAGTGGATCCCTGAGGAGTCATGGTTCAGTATCCACGGATGTTTTTGCATTTTTTTTCTTCAAGTGTTTTTTAATGAAAGGTTCCAGGCAGAAATCTTTACATGTTCATTTCTATCATGTCTGACACACAAGGCTCTGACCCTATCAGCAAAGCTAAAATAGCATCTCAATGCTAAACATGTAGCAGCTAACGCTAATGTCAGCGTCCACAGGCCACATTTATACAGGAGCTCCATGAATGATCCAAGGTTTCTGAAACACTGGAAAGTCAAATGGATAGAATAACACTTTGCACCAATCTGATGACTGAATGAACTAAATAACAGATTGAAAACAATAAACATATTTATTGTAGAACTTGTATGTCTATTTTTTCAATAATTTCGCAGCAAAAGGGGTTTTTGAATTGAAAATATTGCTTATTTATTCAAAATAACGTTTTTGATTAAAATGTGATTAATTCCAACTAATTAAAGTCCCTACAATTAACTTGATTAAAAATTATAATAGAGTCCCATTACTAATGTTAAGTTATATTTGCTGTTTGAAGTGATAGAATAGGCAGATCTAAGTGTTTTGCGGGGTCTCGAGTATTTGCTGATTTTACACGTTTGCGGCTGACTGTGGTTGATAACTCCCTCTAACACACCAAAAGAGAAATGCTTTTCTTTTCACTTCTTGTACAGAATCATTCAGACGTGCATGAGGTCAAGGGAAGCAACCAAATACAAAGCAACAGACTGAATTTCTAAGCTCTTGGTATGCTACATGCATCCCTGCTGCAGTCCTCGTTCTGGCTCTGGCTCTACATCCAGCTGCTGTCTCACCAGGCAGGTTTCTCCTGGATGGAAGAACAGCATGCAGGAAGACAGAGAGCCTGATTCTGAGCAGATGGGACATGCAAAGCAGATGTCCAGAGAGAGCTGAGGTGTGAAGAGGAACAAACAAACGTGACGCAGCTCTCAGAGCACATGCATATTGACCATGTTGACAAAGACACACACACACAAGGCTACCTGAGGCCTCTTTCCTCGGGCTGTCTGTAAAGCCGTACATCCACACTGCAGACAAGAGAAGGAGGAGCAGAAGAAGAGAGAAAGAGGGAAAGAAATTATTTAGCGTCACAGCAAGACAGAAGCAACAGTCAGCAGAGATAAATCAGAGTTGGATCCAGAGTCTGGCCCAACTCATCAGGGCGTGATGGACGAATGGATGAAGGGCGTCTAACCACAATAACCCTCGCCTCCCATTTTCACACTGTTCCAACATGACCTTTCCAGCATCTCTTTCTACATTTCTCTCATCACTCCTGGAATGCCAGAGGAGGTCCGGTATGACCAGCCACCCAATGTTTCCAAACAACAGGAGCCGCCAGCCAGGAAATTAAATTTCCTTCACCAGGAGTCACACAGAGGAGGTGGAGGCCCGGGTGGAGGTCTGAGTTTAGTACAGGCAGAAATCAGGTTGTTCTGAACATCTTTTCCTGTCAGAAATTAAGAACTAAAATAATGAGAAGAAATGCAAGCTGGATGAGATTTCATTTTAGTATCTGTGCGAAGGTTAAAGGTTTTGTATTGAATCTAAAAGAGTCGGGAAACTGTAATACCAACGATAGAGGTTAAAATAAGCAAATTGAAATCATGAAGTTGCAGGAAAAAATTGACATAGCCGGTCCTGTTTTGGTTGAATGCTGTGAGTTTCACAGACTTGATGCGCATTCATTATTCAGAATGGAAACACATCAACAGCACCCCAGACAAGACTTGATGTTCAACCAAATCCCCTTAATTTCTACACATGTATTTGTGGATAAACCTATTCACAGATGTTTTTCTGGAATTTATTTAAAATAGGTTAGATGTAGCTTGAGAAGCAGAAACATTTAAGTGCAATGCGTCTTGACATCAGGATGGAGGTTAGCTGCTGCCAAGGAGCCAGGATGGTTTCTGCAGTCGTATGAATTCATATTTAGGTATATTTGGTGTTTGGGAGCCAGGATGGTTTCTGCAGTCATATGAATTCATATTTAGGTATATTTGGTGTTTGGTGTCTAAGCGTTTTAGAGGAGGCTTCAAGTATTTGTGGTCCTCGACTTGTACAGATACTGGGAGTCCACTGTACGATATATAAGTGATATGAAATTATTTCTTTGAAATGAAAACATTTCTATCATGTTATTTATGTTTTAAATCATTATATCTCACATCCTATCGAGTCCTATCGATATCTTAGAGTTTCATTTGTCCAACATTTTCGCAAAGACGTCAATTTTGGCCATTTTTGTTGATTTCTCGCTTTGAACTTTGCAGTGATATTTTTATGGCAATCACATGATGCAAATAAGTAAGATTTCCTGTCTGAAAAGGAAGAAAAATAATAGTTAAAAAATACAATAACGTGCTGCACAAGGTTGTCAAAAATAGCAGACAAATTTGTTTTTCTGGCTGCAACAGTAAATTAAATGAACAAGGATGTTAAAAATCCAAAGTGAAACAAAATTTTAAAAGTTAAAACAGAAGAATAAAATATATAGTCTTCATCCAGATAAGGATTATTGTAGGATTTGATCTGTACAGAATATATTTATTTACATGTTTGTTATGTGCATTTTTTTCAGACTTAAATTTAAATTTATTAACAATATGAATATTTCTCTTTTACTTCAAATCAAACCGAAATGTTTGCAGCTTTCAGCAGTAGATTATCTTTCATTGTGTGCAGGTAAATGAAATATAATATATTTAAAAAATTCAAATGATTCCTAAAAAACTAAATCCTAAATGAAGTTGCAGCAGAATCTTTTGGCCATCAGCTCCTTCGTTGATGTGAGACAATGAAAGCCAAACTCGTCGCCCTCCAGAGAGACAGAAACACGCTGGTTCCAGGTCAGCCAGGGTCAAACCTGGACCTGCAGCCGTGCTTTCAACACACCAGGCTTCTCCTCACAGTCTGACTCAGGTTACCGCTGTTAACCTGCCTCATCCACAAACACAGGAGGTTTCATTCTCAGAAGCAGCTCTGACCCAAATGTTCTGCTACTGTGTGGAAATTTACCCAAATACAGACGATAAATACAAACAGGAACATCAAGTCTCTGTTTCAATGGAACCTAAATCTGTTTCTGCTGTAACTTATATCCCAGTGGAGCCTCGACAACAAGACTCTACAGCTTATGTCAGTAACATTTAATCAATTAAAATCTAATAAATGCATTTGAATAAAGAATGTTTGATGTTAAAAACACATTAAAGCATTTACTTAACACAAACACAGCAGATTTGGCATTTGAACTGCTGTCAGGCAGATTTTTAAGTTTAGCCAAAGAAACCTCATATTCCACATCGTATGTCATCTTAGTTTGATCTTCAAATATTATAGTTTGCTTTGATGGTTGTTGAGCTGAAAAAGAGTTTTGTCAAAATGTGTCAATATTTCTCTAAACTGAACGATTTTCACTAAACAAAAGCCACTAAAAATGATCCATCAGAGTTAAAATTATGTACCAACATTATGTTCGATTTGTTTATTTTTATATAAAGTTCATTCTTAATCACTAAATATTAGATTTGCCCAGTTTTATTAGTAGAAAATTAGATTTAATTTTTTTAACTTTGATGGTTTTTTCTCATTTTGTCCTGTGAAATAAATAGAAATATGATTCCAGGGTAAATCCTTCTTCAGACTTCAAGATTTTAGAATATCTTATGAAACTGTTGATAAGTTCTTAGGCTGATTGTTCTATTGAAGCTTAATGATGATAAAACATGCATGTAGACAGATTTTTCTATCTATATGGACAGAAAAATCTGCTTTAATTGGGGAAAAATGTATTATTAACACATTTATTTAACGCATCAGATACTTTAAATGCTGCAAACACAGTAGGAAGGAGGTTTTTGACTGAGTAGAACAAAAGAGATTAGTAGAGGAGAAATGGGTGGTGTGTTGTTTTCTGACACTTTGAGGTATAAAAGTTAATCAGGTATGTTTTGAAAATATTGATTATCTTTGCTGACCCAAATCATCAGTGCATCTCAATTTGATTTTTCTATCTGCTGAATATCTTGACAGTTTTTAATTTGATTTCTAGAATTATGGCAATTATCTTAATCTATATTTTAGTCATTTTCTTCTCAGTTTTTCACCTTGAGAATATTTAAGGTTAAATTGTTTCACAAATAGATTCATTTTTCCAAGGATTTGTTCAACCTTTGAAAATTTTTTCAAAAATAATATCTGGCATAAAGCTGATTTTACCTCATTTGTTTCATGTGTTTTTATGCAGAATTGTCAACAATCCTTGCAGTTAATCCTGAGCTGTGCAGCTTCAGAGCGAAGCAGAAACCGAAGAGCGTCGTGACTTTGACTGAAATCCATCAGCTCCAATCAGCTGAACCTGCTGCCACTGCTCATGGAAACTCAGTCAGACAGAAGGTGTTGCCACACAGATTGAGACGTACAGCAAACAGTTATCGATTTACCAAAAGCAAACAAACAGAAGATAATCACACAAGAAGGACACGGACAATGTCAAAGCGTTAACAGAAGCCGAGTATTGACAAAAAGTTTATCAAGAAGAGAAACAAGAGGTGAAGCAATTTATCTGCAACGAAAGTCAGAAAGAGGAATGACATTTGTGTGCAAATGAGGAGGAGGAAGAGCGAAGAGAGGAGAAGCTGCAGTAGCTGCCAAACCATGAGTTCAAGCCATGAACAAACCCAAGAGGGAACCAAAGCGTCCCGTACCGGGGAATCCAAATACGTCCCCAGGTAGGCAGGGAGGAAACCTTTAGCCTACAGTAACTCTGGAGGAGCTGCAGACATATAATCAGTTGATAAATCTTTGAATTTTACAAATCTGTCCTTTTAAAAAAAAAAAAAATGTTAGAAATTGTTTAAATAAAGCCACACAATATCCAGTTTACAGTTTCTCACAAGCATCTCCTTTTTCCTGTAACATTTATAATATTTAGAATTTAAAAAATGTAAATACTCCCAATTCCATATCCTTCATTTTAATTTAAAGAATTCAGATTTTGTTCTTGGTCTTTTCTGAGCCTGTTGTTAACAGTTTGATCTGTTTTATCCAGAACGTTGGGTTGAAACGTGCTGGATGAAATAAAGTTGCGTTAGCCATGATGGATGGTTCCAGGTCCAGGATGGGAATGTGGTGTGGGTTTCCGCCACAGGCCGAGTTTTTACCCTGTCCCAGACCGTGTCTGTTCCACAATGAGCACCCTCGCATTTCCTCACCTCCTCCATATTTCACTGGAACACGCCTGAGTCTCCACTACGTAAACACACCAGCAACGTGGCGCTAAAGTCCCAGCTTCACTGCTTTGTGACTGAATAGCATTTACTCCAGTTAAGAGCTGAATGCTATGTTAAATAATAAAGGTTTTATGGGTTCTTAATGGGAGTTGTGCATGTTGAAAGTTTGACAAAGAAGATTCTGATGCCACAAGCAGCCACCCAACTCCACGATCCAAACGAGCGGTGACAGTTTAACAGCTCTGTAAACACTTCTGCCCCCCAGCCATTTCTCCTACACTTATAAAAGACCAACACACACCGAGAAACAAGGCCCACCTTCCTGTTCTTCATCAACACGACTGGCCGTTCCGACGTCAGCCTGAAACTTTATCCGCTGTGCCACGTAAACAAAGTGGAGCCTGTCTGACAGCATCAACCCCTGTGGCCTCTGCAGCGCAGGCAGCAGCCTCC
Source organism: Alfaro cultratus (assembly GCA_903066825.1). Classification (NCBI taxonomy): domain Eukaryota; kingdom Metazoa; phylum Chordata; class Actinopteri; order Cyprinodontiformes; family Poeciliidae; genus Alfaro; species Alfaro cultratus. The sequence goes on along the minus strand of CAEFZX010013502.1, from coordinate 13,847 downwards.
TCCAATCCCTCCAAATCTGACTCCCACATGGGGGAGGACGGAGTCCGTCTGCACTCAGGACCCGGACCTGACCCGGTGGGGAAAACACACAGCTCACATCTAGAGTCCATCATTTTAATAAAATCTGAAAATAATTTCTCCAGATAAAATAAACCAAAGATTTCCACTAAAGTTTAATCAAAGAACATGAAACTGCATCATTACAATTAATAATAGCCAATATGCTATAACTTCCACTAATAGCACATTTGTGCTTTTGTAAACTTTTTCATAAACTTTTGGATAGCTTTCGTTTTAGTTGTTCTTTTGTTCTTAGCAACATCATTTCTCTTTTACCTCTTTGTGACATAAACAGTGGTGGGCACATTTCCACTGAAGCACTAATTGTAGAGAAAATTTTTGTTCAGCAATTTGCTAACTTTGAAGATGTTTAGCACATTTAATGTACCCTACATTAATTTTTCTGTAGTCTTTCAAGAACAGATTATTTGAATTGAGGTTAGTGCTTTAGCATTAGCTTCCAGGAAACACTGTGTCAGTGTAGCATTTAGCATTAGCAGAACTAATATTTATGATTAGGCCTTTAGGGTTAGTATAACCAACTTCTTAGTTAGCAGTGCTAAATATACCTAGATAGCTTTTGAACAGATTCAGTCACCTGAGAACTGAATCTCAGGTATGGAGATACTTTCTTGACACAATAAGTGGATAAAATCTAAATCAACATGTTGCAGCTTTCAACCAATTACATCATAAAACCCTGATGGCACCTAAAATATCAAAGTTCTTTAAAGCAAACAGCATGAGAGCAATCGAGTCATTTATTAAGAACAAATTATTTCCTGAGTTAGCTGATCTATAATTTTATAATCTGCTCTTTTAAAGCAGACATCCATCCAAAACACATTTTCTGTAATCCAGACGTCCAGAAGCTTTTGTTAAGCAGCTGCTTTCTGGCTAATACTCTTTAAGAGCCATGACATTGTTAAGAGGCCTAAAGTTCAAAACATCCTTCAGTGGGGAATAGATGAATGGTCCTTCAGTCAAACAAGACGGCTGTTTTCCTTGTTTTGGCTTTTGTGGCTTAAAGCAAACATGACAGCGATAATGCTGCAAATCAGAGTCAGTTGTCCCAAAACTGAAAGACTTTGGTAAAAATGTAGATCTGGGTCAGCTGTGTGTAAATTCAACCACAGAGCTGAATTATCTAATAAAAGCTGTGAGCTGAACTCCAGCAGAAAGAGAACAAACTGTTTCTCCCAAGATCCAAGATTCAAATCCAAGAGTGATGCTTCCTCACAACAGAACCGAACCAAACACGTCCCTAAACCACACCCTGTATGGAGGCCCAAAAGTGTCTCAATTCAGTAAAAAAATATTTTATAATTACTTAAATGTGTCAACGCTTATTAAAATATATACATTAATAATATGTAACTGAACATATATTAAAACAATATTAATTTTTTTAATAAAGTCATTCAACTTTTAAAAACAACAAAAACAATTGTATACAATGTAGAAATTTGAAATGTAGTTTGAAGGATTTCCAAATTAATTATGTATTCATTAAATTTTTAACACATTTTATTAATCATGGATAAAGCAATTTAGCTATGACACATGCAAATAATATTTATTTCTTTATTATGTTGTTTTTAACACTTTTGGCATTCAGTAACCTCATGCTATAAAGTCTTGGACCAGCGTTATGGACCCAGCCCACAACAGAACCGACAGCCAGTCAGCGTCCCGCAATGGGACTGTAAATAAACCACAGACTGACACGGACACGTACTGACAGCTCACACGTCATGCAGCACCATGTTCCCTCAGGAGGAAAGTACCGTCGCAGCAAAGCAGAGAAAAACATCAGGTTTGGTTGAAGAAAAACAGGTGACTTACCCGACTTGCGCTTGGATCCATAGTCCCTGAGGGAGAAGCAACACAGGAGGGACATGGTTAGTGACAGCGGACGCTACTGTCCCAAACAAAACATTCAGTCAACACACGTGCAGCCTGACGCTGCGGCTCGGCTGCAGTGCGCTGTGCAATGCATGTGTTTGAAGGAGAAAAAGGGAGTCGAGGAGGGAGGAATGACTTTGGCCAGCTGCCTGTACTCTCCGCAACAGACACAAATAAGTCATGTGACTCTGAAGCAGCAGCATCTCGGTCCCCTTCCTCCCTCTGCTCTCCCCACATTCGAAGGAAGGAGGATCAGTTTAAGATGCTTTGCTTAATGGCCTGTGATGGGATTATGGCACAAGTCTGAGCTATAGATCAGAGGCTGAAGCAGAGCTGGTGTCCGTGAGGTTCGTCTACCTCGACTGTCAAGAGCAACGCAGGCAGTGGGATAGAAGAAGATGGAAAAATTAAGAGTTTGGATGAGGACACGAGACAGTATTTATAGAAATAGAAATACAGGAAAGACAATCTGTCCAGCCCTGCTCAGTAGATTGAGCCTTTGTTTCTGTTAATGTCACCTCTGCTGCAGTGTCTGGGAGGTAAACAGCAGCAGAATGATGCTGCAGCAGCAGCAAAGTTTTTCACCTTCAAACAGAAAAACTAGACTTTTATCAGGGATTCACAATTTATCGGCCAAAGTTCTTCATTTTAACATATTGGTGTCTATGATGACTATAAATGGGCTGATATTATTTCCATCTTGTGTGTGTATGTATTTCTGGAGGTGCGAGGTGTGCTTAACTAAAGCCGAAAAGCAACGTCAGCAGCACAGAGGCCGAATATAATATAGGTTATCTGCCATAAGAGCAAAAATATTGGATATTGTTGGGGATAAACATCAGTAAATGTGGAGTCAATTTTTTCTTGTTTTGTAAACTTTCAGTTGAATAAAATTCATTATCTGTGTGACAGATTTTTCATTGACTGTTAAGAATTTTTCAAGTAGATAGGTATTTATATCCATGCTCTTATTTTGAAGGGGATGAAGACTGATGACACAGCGGTTCCCTTTCCTCCCCTCACATTCTCAGAGTTTAAGTTAGTGCTACATTAGATAATAAGCTGACATAAGGAATCAGGAGTGGACATGTTTGCATTAAACTCACTTAACTGGACAAACTGAGACTCCAGACTGTTTGATTTAAACTAAACTCTGAATGACCGACATTAAACGGAGTAATTTGATGTATCAGATGGAGCCAGTTGAGTTGGCATGAGCAGCTGGTAAGGAAGCCACGGATGAAGCGGCTAAAGGTTAAAACACTTCAGTGTCCCTTTTAGAAGAGACTGGGGTGGTGCCCGGAAAGTCAGCGCTGGATAAGTGGTAAAATAAAAGGATCGATGGAAGCACTCTGCGGTCAGCTAAAAGTCAGCAAGCAATTCTGGCCTTTTCCCTCCAATCTACCAAAGTGGTTCTCTAATTGAAGCTGCTCTGTTCACGCCTCATCTGAATAATTAGGGACCTAATCGTGTCAGGTATGAAGATGAGTAAACTGAGCTGAGAGATTTCTGCAGCGGAGGGTAACCGGACAGAAACTGTTCCCTGCAGTGCAGTTGGTGGGGAAGCTAATGACCTCTCACTGTGGGAGGTTAATGAATCCCTCCTCTCGAGTGTCTCCATGACTCGACTCTGACTAATAAACACACACTGTCACAGATACAGGTAGGTTAGGAAAATCAGTCAACTCTGTCTGGTGCAGGCCGCTGCAGTTACAGATTCATGGTGTCACTGGGCTCTTGATCCCTTGTGACCTGATGCATCCGTCTCTCTGTGACTGGCTTCAACAGATGAATGAAGCCTTTATCTTGACCTCTTTATACCAAGAACTCTGTGTGCTGGCAACCAGAATATGCTTCACTGTCACTGAAGAGGGACATGGCATAACTTTACCTTACTCGTCCAATCCGTCTTAAATCAGGCTGGAGAGTAAAACAGCAGGAATGATATTCACTAACCCTAACACATACTCTCTTCTAGAGGGAGAAGAATTAAAGTAGAGAACAATAAGCTGGACTCTGATGCACTTGGATCTGGGTGGAAAGAGTCTGTCAGAGTAAGCAGAACGTCTGCCAGGATGGTTCATTACAAATTCAGATTGTTTTAGGCTTAAGGACTATATCAGAGATCCAGGGAATGTTAACAATCCAGCGAAACTTTCTGTTCATCCAGTGCTACTCTTTCTACAAAACTCAGAGTGTTAAACTTGAGTAGAGTATGTACTGTTTATATGATTGCAATGCACAAAAAGACACGGTCCTTTCTTTCTCATTTTCACATTAAATCAGACTTAACTTTTCCTGCTTTAGGTTAAGCGAGACCTAAAACAGCAACACCAAAGCGTTGACTTGGTTCTCCACTTGGTAACTAATTTGGTGGGATTCTAAGAGTCACTGTCCATTTCTCTCCCAACCTTTAACCTTCTGGCTGATAGCGTCAATATTTCTATACTGTCGTCTTTTCTCATTTCATCTCTTTGTGTAGTGCACCAGTCCCTCCTGCAGCAAACTAGCCAAACAAATTTGCAAAAACCTCTTTGTCATCCAACTCTACATAGCCACACCCCGCAGTAGTTGCATGTGGCGTTTTTGTCCTTCATTTATATGATAGAGGCTAAAAGCATCTGTAGAGGAAGGAGAAGCAAAACAGAGGAGGGAGGATGAAAAGCGAGAGGAGAAACAGATTGTCCAGAGTTTAGCCAGTGACCCACATCCCTGAAGCTGAAATCAAACTCCTCCCGGGGGGCTGAGTAACCAGCTCCGACTGCCAGCGCCTCCAGCATCTTCTACAGGTTTGAGAGCGAGGAAGCATGAGGTGCAGCGCAGAAAGGACAGAGGAGAAGAAGGAGCATTGTGATTCGACACGGTAAAACACTCGGCCTTCATTCTGGGAGCAGAATGTTTGATGAGGAATAATTGAAACTGATGAGGTGAACCAGCTAAAGCTAAAAGGCCTGGGTGATTTCTGACACGTCTTCATCTGTTTTGGTTATCTACGATAAATTAGATTTTCTATTTTTAATTTTGGGAGGTTTTTTTTATTATTGGCCAAAACAGCAGGACCAAACGTCACTGAAATTTGACGGAGTATCACCGGAGAATGGAGTAGAGTTTGGCAGACGGGAAAAAAAACCCCAGACGTTTTGTACTCAGATCTCCACAGAGACCAACAGTCAAATAACAAAACATATATGAATACTGAATGTATTTCATGCTGATAGGCAAAAAAGACAAATAGGTATCCTGAGTATTAGGAAATTTCTCAGTTCCAATTTGATTTTCTTTTAAAACTCGTCCAACTTCCAGCTGTTATTCCATCAATAGTTTTTAAATGACCTCTGAACTCTCAATCCAAGGTCACTAAGGTCAGTAGTTAGAATATTTCAGAATGAAATAGTGCATGTATTTCTAAGTTTTGAATAAAACTAAATGACTTGCAGTTTATTTTTCATGAACAGATGAGATTTTGATGAAGTTTCCATGTTTCTCCCTCAGTTGCTTTAATATCCACAAAACGATTCTCATGGTCAAACACGGAAATTTAGGTAAAAAAGTAGAAACACCTGAGAATGTTGGTCTGAAGTTAAATGTACTTGAATTTATTCAAAAAGTATTTAGTTAAATACTTCTATATGTGATGGATTATTGCCTTTTTACAAACCTTCATGGTTCTTCAAACAACAATCTGCGAGTAGTTAAACGTTGTGGCTACTTGGGGCCCTTTGAAATACCAAATATATCTTAATATTCATTAATATTCACAATAAAAACATCTTAGATCTACCACAGAAACTACAGTCTTCCTTATGTCTGTTCAAAGGGGTTCAGCCAATCAGGAATAAGGAAATTGAATGGTTCTTCTGGATTGGCTGCTTTGCAAACTCTACTCAATAGCATGTCAAGTAGCACTGTGTCGAGGGAGTTCAGCTTCCAAAGCTGCATTTTCCTTTGCATATTTTAGACACGCGCCATAAAAACTATTAGCCAATAGGTGAATTTCCATGAATAAATGAGTCACGTTCCACAGAAAAACCTCACAGGTGACGAGGGTCTGAAAAATCACGATTTGGGTTTTTTCATGAATGTTTGCTGCTAGAAGGTGGTGTTCCTCTCCACTGTCGCCAGGTGCTTTTTCAGGTGGAGCAGTTGTAGAAAACCACTCTGCTTTCATTTAATCTACTGTTGTACCTACAGACTTTAAACACCAGGATTTTCAAATAATCTTCTTTTCCCACTCAAACCACAGAGTAACAGGATCAATCAACTGCCTTTTTAATCAACTATCAATACAGTTTCATTAGTCTTCATTTACCTGTGTGATTTTTACACTTTATATGGCTTGTGAAATTAGTCTGGGAAAGTAATGGATTTTATGCTGATGAAAACAGCTGATCAATGTTTATCAGCATAACCTGCTGTGATTGAATGCTGCCTCATTAGCAGCCTTGTGAAAAACAAATACTTCCTGATTATCACCTTATCCTCCCTTTGTCTCTCTTGCCTTCTGTTTCCACTCAGATCCAGCGTCAGCCCCAAGTCTGGTCATGTCTCAGCCTAATCTCCCCAGCAGCCCAACCTGACCTCCAGCCGCCCCGGTCCAGACCTTTTTCTCCTCAGGAAGAACTTCACACAACAAATGTGACAGTTGTGGTCCATGTTTAGTTATGTTTATGTGACTATAGTTGTAGTCCACGCCTTGTGAATCTCCCCCAAACTGTTGCTTGTGCACCTCTTTTCCTTCCACTCAACTTTACAGCCGCATGCTGGAATCAATGTTAATGAATGTTGAATAAATGTCAAGCATTTGGCTTCGTCATGTGTGTGTGCAGGCATTAGTGATAGCATGGACCTAACAACACATTTCCCAATTAAAAATCATTTTGTATCTGTTACGAGTCTGCAGTGAGCTTGCAGGTTAGAAGAAGCTTTTCTTCTGTCTACATCACAAAATGACCCACAGCGTCTCTCACATCAGATACACAAACACATTACCACCTACTTATTCCTGATTAACCCCCAAACACTCGCCTGCCCTCCCCCGCATCACCAGGGGTAAACCTCCTGCTTAAAACATCGCCTCCAAGGAACTGAATGGCTGACCAATCACACGAGTTCATGACTTATCTCTGTAATAATCTGATCATCATGCAGCCTCCTCCGATCTCCTGCAGGCTCAAACCAAGGTCAGACTCTATTGTTGCTCATGCAGAGGGCTGTGAGGGGGCGCAGCGACGGATAACATCTCTACAGTGAAGATGCGGAAAGCACATATTAATAAGGAATCTGTCAACATCATGGTGTCTACATGGAGAGGACAGATCATTCCTTTTAAGTTGATGTTTTTATGAGCAGAGACAAATAAAACAACATTTGATAAATGATAACGATGTAAAGAGTGGAAGAAGATACTAAAAAAACGGGGGAAAAAAGGTGTTATGGGGGGTGGAGGAGTCCAGGAAGAAATGGATACAGCAGGAGAGAATTTCAATGCAGTGGAAATTTATCCGAGTAAGATGTGAGGATGGGAGGCATTTGATCAGGAGCAGAGAGGAACGGGACCGGCAGCAGAACTGGAAAAAACAGCTTCATCTGTCTGGACTGTGAAGTACGGCACCATGTGGACAGATGTTGTACAGCGGATTAGCCTGAAAGCAATAACACAGAGGTCCAGAAACCCCTGATTCTCACAAAAAAGCAACCAAAAATATGCATTTCATTATTATTTTCATCCAGGTCCAAACAAACGACGGCAGACAGAGGTGTCATTTTTAAAGACCCACAATGGTTAACATCAAACAATCAAAAATCTCCTATGGCTTTAACTTAACACCACTTGAAAACTCCACTACATACATAATAAGGTTGAATAAAGTAAAGATGGGATAAATATGATAAACAATAAAAGCTAAAGATCCTTTTTTTATCCTCATCTTTCCATTTACAGCTTCATGACACAAGATTTCAACATTTGTTGAGACTTTCTAACTGTTTTGCATTCGTAAAGAAATCACTGCTGCTGTTGCACAAAGAATGAAGCAAAAATGTTTCATTTTAGTCATAATAGAAGGATCTTCAACATAAATGTCCCAAACATCATGCTTTGAAATGCCAGAAAATGGCAATAATTTCTGCATCACATTTTTTGTTTACTTACACATTAAAAGCAATAAGATGAGCAGAATTGGATCTGGGTGTTTTCTGAAAGGATCCTTGGATTTGAAAGGCAAACAGCTGATTGCATCAGAGAGATATCAATAAAACATGTCCTAATGTTCCCCAACAGGTGCAGTACCCCCTTCAGCAGACAGAGGTCGACAATGCACAATAACAATAAGAAAGAAGAGGCTTTTTCCCCTTCATTTTGATCACTGAAAAAGTGAATAAAAATAAATAAATAAAAGATTCTCAAACACTTCCTGCCAGAAAATGAGTGCAAAGTTTCATCAGCAGATTCCATTCCATAAAAACTTCTGACTCTCCAGCTTAAGAGAAATCAGGAAGTCATGCTGACCTCTCACCCGCTGTTCTTGACCTCCTCGTGTCCCTAGAGGACCCCGTCCCTCTTCCTTCCTTCCTCATTTTACAGGAAGTGATAAAGCGCACCTCACCCCGTCACCGCCCGCTCCGCCCAACACCCCTCCGTCCCGTCCCGGCCTGCCCCTCTCGGAGCGAGCCTGGCTCAACAGCTCCCGGTGAGTAAGTGTGCATCACGGGGAGCAGCAGTGAGTCAGACGCTGCATCTGGGTGAATGAGTGCATCCAGAGCGGAGGCTGGACCGGAAGAGGTGAAACAACCCGAAAACCGTCAACAAGCAGAATCAATTCTGTTTGTAAAAACAGAAACCTGCCTTGGGTTTGAGAGTAAATAATAATAAAAAAAAAACTAGATGTCTCAGAGGCTGCACGCTCAGCTGACCACTCCTCCTCACTCTGACATGCTTTAAGTGTTTAAACCGACTGAGCACGGTGCTGTTCACCGCTCATCGGGTCTCCAGTGAGCGCAACTGATCCTAAGAGCTCATCCATTAAGGTTGAGAGAGCCTGTCGCCTCTTTCCGAGCAGAACAGAAGAAAGATGGGAGGATGGAAGGTGTAGGGCAGACCAAGCACGACTCTGCTTGTCTGGCATCAGTTCTGTTTCCTCCAGAAACCCCTGGACTGGGCCACAGAAGAACTGGTTCTGCCTTGGAAGCAACTTTTAGCTCAACTAAAGGAAAGATCCACTTTTAGCCGGAGATAAAAACACTGAGTTCTATGATGCAGGTCAAAACAGTGAACTCTGGTGCAGTTTGAATGCAAACGCCAAGTAGACCGAAGACTGCTCCAAAAGCAGGTAGTGGACTATAACGCAGGGCATTCTGGGTAAATAAAACCAGAACAAACGAAAGAAGCTAATGCTAGCAGGAGAAATATCTATTTGTCTTCTGACAGGCAAAAGAGAAATCCTACAACAGCTAAAACCTGACGCTACTCCATTTTTTTTACATATTGTGAAGTTGTGCTTAGTTTCTTCCTCTGAGGTTTTTGTTTCCTGCAGTAGCTTTTGGTGCAGCGCCCCCACAGGCGAGGAGGGAAATAGGTTTTTCAATTAGTCTGGATCCTTTGACACAGTTCAGTGTGAAAGAGAAGTGCAGCAGCTGAAAACATAACAAATATTACAATTATGGTACCAGATTGAATTCGCTTGTCCTCGGGGATCGCCACACATGGTGCCATATCGGTCCAAGACGATCCAGCATGTTGAACATTCTGTATTTTAGTCCCAACGTCTTTTTGAGTGGACTAGATCACCCTGAGCACACCAACCAGGGAAAGAGTATCTCCCATGATTATCTTAAGAGCCATCCTGATAATCACAGCATCTGTATGATTGCCAGAAGGGGAAAATCAGGACAAAAATCAGCATGAAAATCTGATGCCATGTGAACCAGGCAGAAGTGTTTAAACGTTAAGATTTTATTTCCCCCCCAGCTGTTGTATTTTCTGGTTCGTTTGATTTTGTCTTTCCACTAGAATGTGAGGCAATGTTTAAGTTTGATGACCAAAAAGGCTTCAGATTTAATCAACACAGTGATAAAATATCACACACACACACACACACACACACACACACACACACACACACCGTGATGGATTAATAATAATGCTAAACTGTCCATCCATCTCCACATCTCTTTTCACCACAACACAAACACACACACTGCCAGACACACTCAGGACTTTAAATCATCTGATGATCTCATCCCAAATGCCCCCATCTCTCCCTCTTTTCATCCCTCCCTCTTTTCATCCCTCCATCTTTTCATCCCTCCATCTTTTCATCCCTCCCTCTTTTCATCCCTCCCTCTTTTCATCCCTCCATCTTTTCATCCCTCCCTCTTTTCATCCCTCCTCTTTTCATCCCTCCCTCTTTTCATCCCTCCCTCTTTTCATCCCTCCCTCTTTTCATCCTTCCATCTTTTCATCCCTCCGTCCTCGGATACATTTTCATTTAGAAGATGCACTGAGGTGAAAGAACCAAAGAGCCACATCCACTTTCCTCCTCACAGCTTTGGGTTATGACGTCTAACACACCATTAACTGAGCAGAGTGAGTTCTTCACCCACACTGAGTGTTTTTTCTTATATTGAGGCAAGATGAGAGAAACTAGAGGAGGTTCTGAATCGATTTTTGTCAGAACTGGTCCAAACGGCACGACCTGCTGCAAACAGCTGCATTCAACTCTTCTTATTGCAGAACTTTTATCCTGGTTTCTTCTGTTTCCCTCTTTATTAAATTTGTCACGTTTTCTGTCTGTGTAAAGAAAAGTCAGGATGAGAATTATTCTTTAAAGTCTAAGTTTGTGAGTGTGTGCTTGAATTAGGGATTGGGTTCACAGCTGGAGACAAAAAATCTGCACAGGGATTTAAAATGTTTCTGCAGCTCCTGAAGAGCAGGAAAATGGAGGTCAGTGAGTCGTTGCTTCAGTTCCAGTTCTAGATTAGCAGCTGGCAACGCATGGAAAAACTAATGGATGGAAAAAACGTAAGACAGTCTTGAGTAAGCTAATGTTTTATTGTAGTTTTCTTTCAGGAAGGCAGATTTTCTTTTAATCTTTTAAAGTGGTTTCAGTCAGCGGTTTAAGGTTTTCTGAAGGTATCCAGAGTTTCTCTTCGTAACTATTTCCGTTGTACCTGAGCGTAACAGCGTGTGGTGAGCACGTTTCAATAAAACCGGTGAAAACTAGAGGACAAAAAGTCCAACAGCAGCAGCAGGTAGAAAGTACCAGACGGTTCTGTTCCTAAGAAACGGAAAAGAGTCCAGAACAGACCAGACCTGAAACACTCATCATGACCTTCATCACAGTCACTGGAAAAACTGCCACCAGTTCTGGAGATTTCCCAGCTTGTTGCTCTGTGTGTGTCAACACAACGCCTAGGCAAAAAGACGTCAATAATTATTACTGCTGTGTTTAATTCATTACTAGTTGTTACTCCCTGCCGAACACGGTGGTGGAGGCTTTTGCTAACTTTGAAAAAGTTTAGTGCACTTAACTTCCTCTAAATATATTTTTGCGGATAAATTCTGAAGCGCTAATTTACTTTACTGTTAAAGTTTGAATCTGTGTTTAAGCTTTAGTTATGGACTGTTTGGATTCTTCAAGTAGTAAGACATTTATATTCAGACTCTTATTGTGAAGGTGGTGAAAACGTTTCCTCTCCTCATGTTCTCTCTCTCTCTTTTTTCCCCCCAATAACTTTATTCCAAAGAATAAACATATAGAAACAAAATAAAAGGCAGATGATAAACACAATTTAAACAAATACAGTATGTAAGGGTTTTATCTTCTCAAGATTAAATTGCTGTTCAATGGTTTTAGTCTTACAAGAGCAGGTATTACTTGAATTTAAGCTAGCGCATTAGCATTAGCAATAGCTTCTGCTAAATACCATGTTGGTGTAGCATGTTAACAAAACTCAGTTATAATTAGTGCTTTAGGGTTAAAACAACCAACTTTTTAGTAAGCAGTGCCAATCACTGATCCATATATATTGGAATATCTTCTGTTCACGGAGAACATGCAGTCATATTCCATGAATTAGAATATATTTCCAATGAGGCTCATTTGTCAGATTAAAATTATCTTTTGAAAATAACAATCTTTCAGCAGGTATTAAATTAATATTTCATTAAACCTTCATTTGTGGGTTAAAAAGGTTTTTATTATTGGTCAGACATAATATTCTAATGTTGTCACTGTAAGCAGAAAATCATCACAAACACCAGGAAAAAAAGGCTAAAAACAGAAGTGTCTGTGTAATTAATCTATGTGTTTCACTTAGGGAATTGAGTTGCTAAAATAAATGAACTTTTCTACTAAATTCTAATTTACTAATATGACTTATGTAAGAAAATCCAGCAGAAGCATTTATTTCTGCTTATTGGATGTAACAAAAGAGTTAGGTTTAAATACATCACCCATAGGCAGTGATGATGTTCCTCTTTTGAAGCGTCATTAATGCTAATCTATTCACAGATGTTAATACAGATGAAATAAAAGAAGGTACAGTATGTATTTACTGAAAAAAGGAGAAAAGCAAACATCAAATGGAGGCATTGAGAGAGATAATTCAGGTGAGTCAAAACGCTGAGTAAATACTGGAAAACGGTATTTGATTCAGCGAAGGTGTTTATAACCTTGAACCGTCTCAACAATTAGACATACTTGAATTTATGAGGTCGAGTTGGATTCAGACAATTAGAAGCAGAGGAGTGGAGAGATGATGTAGTGCAGGAGAAACTCTGACAGAGAGGGGTCACATGGAGAGGCAGAGGAGGAGAAACAGAGGAAAGTAATTAAAATACGAGAGGAGTCTAGGTAGAGCTCTGAGTTGGATCGCCTCGGGTGCATCCATCTCGGCGCAGACAGAAGCACATTACAAATGAAGGGTGCGATGCCAGCGTTTTGGGTTCGGAGGGGAGAGCGTGTTCTCTAATTAACAACTACCCAACGGGGCCATCCCCTGCTGCAAAACAAGCCAGTCTCCTCCTCCCACTCTTGCATCCATCAACTTCCCTCTCTTCATAATCTGGAGTAAAGCTTTAACGCACAAACTCTGTGAGAAGGAGCTGATCTGGGAATAGATATGAATGCAGGAATAGATAGAGGTAATGAGCTCACAGCAGTCCAGAGGAGATCTTTGTTCCATGGCTGTTCAGGGTAACATGGTGAGTTTATGAGAAACACATCATCATTATGTTCGGCTGTGTGTGTTTGTGTGTTTGCAACACTCACTCTACTGGGGGGTTGATGTCCTCAGCTTTCGTTTCAAAGAAGTGCAGCACCTCCTCGCTCTGAGAGATGTGAGGAGGAAGTCTCACCAGAGCCTGAAAATGGAAAGACAGAGGAAAACATGAAAGCTAGTAGAGGAAATCATGAAGGCTAGCAGAGGGAAACATGAAGGCTAGCGGAGGAAAACATGAAGGCTAGCGGAGGAAAACATGAAGGCTAGCAGAGAAAAACATGAAGGCTAACAGAGGGAAACATGAAGGCTAGCAGGGGAAAACATGAGGGCTAGCAGAGGAAAACATGAAGGCTAGCAGAGGAAAACATGAAGGCTAGCAGAGGGAAACATGAAGGCTAGCAGAGAAAAACATGAAGGCTAGCAGAGGGAAACATGAAGGCTAGCAGAGAAAAACATGAAGGCTAGAAGAGGAAAACATGAGGGCTAGCAGAGGAAAACATGAAGGCTAGCAGAGGAAAACATGAAGGCTAGCAGAGGAAAACATGAAGGCTAGCAGAAGAAAACATGAAGGCTAGCAGAGGAAAACATGAAGGCTAGCAGAGGGAAACATGAAGGCTAGCGGAGGAAAACATGAAGGCTAGCGGAGGAAAACATGAAGGCTA
>CAEFZX010013500.1:0-60111 GCA_903066825.1 Alfaro cultratus | reverse complement strand
TGTGTTCTAAATGTTTTTGTTGTTGTCCATTGTGTGAATTTCCAGTGATCTCAGGAGGTTTTCTATTTACTTTTGGAGCTCCTCGATGGTGTGTAAAAACTTCATATTTGTATTAAATATCACCTGGTATTACAGACTTTAAAGACCAGAGGATTTTAGTCAAACCTCTGGTGGATTTCATCAGAAAACGGAAAATGGGTCGTAATTGTGTTTTCCACAATTTTCCACGAAGAGTATATCATATTCATGATATCATTCAAAAAAAAAGTTTCTCCATTTAATTTTAATTCTGGGGTGATTAGTTGAAATGGAAAATCACGTCATAACATTGGAAATGTGAAATCTAGAGGGCTGGTTGTGTGGCAATAAATAAATAGTTTGTTTTTCTTCTTAGTTTATGAGAAAAATTCTGGTGTGTCTTAAAGCCAACAAATATACAGAGATCTGTCTATATTTAGCTCAGCTTACAGTGAGCCAGGTGGGGAATAAGCCTGAAGAGCACAAGCACTGAAAGGCAGACATTCATAAAACCTGAGAGGAAGCTTTAAGGGTCAAGTTTTGGTACAGTTTAAAGCAAATCCACATGTAACATGCAGCAACGCCTGCAGAGAAACACGGTGACTGGAGAGAGTGGAGAAATACCTGTCTGTGAATCGTTTTGGTTTATAAAGCAAACATATTTCTGTACATTTTGAACTTTATGGAAAAAGTTTTGCTTGGTTTAAGAAAGCCTGATTGGTTATTGGTCTCATTCGTGATTGATCTCAGAACGTGCATGGATGAATGGATGGATGCTTCATCTGTGACATTATTTTAACTGTCTGGGAAATTCTAGTGACATGTCGGGCATGGGTGTTACCAAAATAACTCCAAAACAAAAAGCTTTATGCACCGATTAGCAACAGATCCTTTCGTGTATGAAAGTTGAGCCGATTTCAAAAAGCATGAAGTCATGTGACTGCGTTTACAGAGCAAACAGGAAGTCAGGGAGACAGTTGAGATGCTAAGCCAGCTTTTAGGAGCAGGGCAATCAAACCAATCTGTGCTGACCTTCACTTGTTTATTTTTTCTTTTTTATTGTTGTTGTTGGAGTATTTGAGTGTCCTTCTGGTCTGGAAGCCAAACAAACACAAATCGAACTGGGGTCACAAGTTCTTCACACAGGTGTTTCAGAGGAATCCCAGCCTGGTACCGACAGCTTTTCTTCACGACAAAAAACACAATAAAACAATTTTTCACAGTCCATCCAGCCACCAGAAACCCCCAAATCTGCGGTTACAGTGTCACAAGTAACAGCTTCGAATCGGATTTTGCAAGCCTGCGTCGAGGTCAGAAACAGTAGTAGATCATCTAGCCATCAACTATTGTACCATGTGTGAATCCCTGCTGTGAGAGGGGGCTTGGGAACAGCCTGCCACAGACGGAGCAGAGAGACGGACAAGAGGGAACACCGAATAAATGAAAGGGGCTAAGGGGGTGAGGGGGCGAAGGACGGGTAGGTTGGGGCGAGAAACAAACAAACATGGGGCTAGTTTTACATCCACCTGCTCTGGCAGCTGTTTTATGTTATCTACTGAGGGTTAACTGTCTTGAAATCTTTAAGTCCCTGCGAGTGAAAGTGTGTAAATCAAGACTTTAGGCCAATTAAAGCAGCACAGCTTCGTAGGCGGTGGAGTCGATGGTGAGATCTTGGACGGGAAAAAGCAAGACTGTAAATACTGAGAGTAAAATGGGTGAATCAAAACATGGATATCAGTCACAGGCAGTTTTTCTGCAGACATTCTGACTTCCTCCTGCAGAGTTTCTTTTCCTGTCGTGGATCTCTTTCATCTCTCTAATCAGAGTCCTTTTTAAAGGTATTGGGTAGTTTTCTTTAAGATTTATGGTATGTGATTGATTTACAGCAAATTAAATCAATAATCAGTAATTTGCTAAGAACATTAAAATAACAGTCTTCTAGGTTAAGAATGTAGATGATTTTCAACTTACTTTTCTCTTTAAGCATGTTGTTGAACCTCTCCGACAGTCAGAAAATGCTTTGACTGGAGAAATGTAAACTTGTACAGACAGATTTGTTGGAAGAGAGCTAAACTGAAAATCTCTCAGCCAGTTGTTGTTTAAGTTAAACACTAAAATAACAGCAAAAAAAAAAAAATGCAAAATTGGAGAGTAGAAGCAGAATGTAGCAGAGTTAGGAAAAGGTGCCTTGATGTGCAACTCCTACGTATGAGTTTTATCAAAGAGGAAGGGCTTAAGTCTCATTTTGGATGTTTGTCTCATGGACAAACACATTTAAATGTTTTTTTTTTATTAGTAGTATTACTATTATTGAGGAAAATCCCACGTAGTTCTAACTTAAGGAATGGAGAATGATGATTTTAAATTTTCAGACAAAAATTTAAAAGGTAATCTGAAATATGAAAAGATGAATAAAGATTACACGGAAATCTTAATTCACCGCCTCAGCTGTGTGATTTCGGGGGAACGGTGTCAGTCTCAGAGGTTGCCGAAGCCATCTGTAGCCTTTTCTACTTTGCTACTCATTTACTCCGCCGCACCTGCCCTTTGACCTCCCCCTCTCCTGCGCTCGCCCACTAACACTCCGAGTTAGCAAACACGAGTTTGAGATAAACACTGTGGGCTGATTAGACTGTGAAAGTGAATCAGTGCAGACAGCCGATGGAACGGGACGCTGATAAAAGTGACTCTGGTGATCAATGGTCACACACCATCTGTACATGGAGGTGTGTGTCTGTGTGTGGATGTTTGTCCTCCTAGCTAACCTCCCTCCTTCCCCCTCCAACGATCCCCATCTCTTCCAGCCAGTTGGCAAATTCAAACAAGAACTTCTGCAAAGACAGGGATCATGATTGGCGCATAGCGGAGCACAAATTTTGGTTTGTGGGATTAAAAAAAACAAGCCATTCAAAGCAAGAAAAAATAATTGTGCCCCTTGATAAAATAGGAATTTACTATGATTGATCACAAATCTTGAAAAGTTTGGTTTCAATTTCAAGAGATGCACTATTAAGAAATCTATTAAATAGAAACTGTCTGACATGATGAGGTAAGGGATCCCAAAGGAAACTCAGAAACAGACCAGAAATAAAGTCACTGATGAAATCTAAGGCAATGGGACTCTACTGAACTACAATAACATTATCCACAACTGAAGACAATTTGCTACTCTAACCTTTCCAGAAATACCTTCCCTACCAAAATCACTCCAATTTATGACTCATCCAGGACGCAAGAACAAATGATCTTGGATGCGAGATTTGCATCAAGGGGACAATGGGAGTGTACTAATGTAAAACACAGTGTTGACTGAAGAGAACACTAAGGCCTATCCCACATTTTCTGAAAAATATCAAGATGACCACCATAGCAAGGAAATACTTCATGGAGTGAAGAAACTAACTTAGAACGTTCTTAATGTTCCTGTTGCCTCTCGTACAGCATTGCAGAAAAAAGCTCTCTATATCTACAGTCAATCATTGTGGTGTAGCATGAAGGAGTGGGGCTGCTTTGCTGCTTCAAACATTGAACAACTTGCTTGAATTGATCATGGCTAGCTGTGTTTTCATTACACTTGAAAATCTTCACCGGCATTCAGGCATGAATCAGTCGTCAGGCTTGTTTCGTGTCTTTAACTGCAACCAAATCCAGACGTAGAACACAATGGACACCCAACTGGGTTTATTTTCCTTGATTTATTGGAAAGACAATCAATCAGTTGCCAGTCCACGTATATTCTGGTGAAATACAAAGTGTCATGCTCATCACTTCTCTTCCCCTCTTCTTGAGGCCTCAGCGCCGCAGGCTGTGCACACGATACGACGTACAACAGCTTTACCCTGCAGAGATCCAAACAGAAAGTTATCTATTGGACACTTCTTCACTGTAAGCTGACCAGCGACATCGTCAGGCGGCATTTCTTCCCAAACAGACCACCCTGCTCTTCCATATGATAGAGTTCTAACTCTACTTTTCCTTCACAGCTTTGCTTTCGTTAGACACCCTCCCCCTCACACACTCACACACACTCAGTCCACCCTTTCCTCCTGTTCATCTCCTCATCTATCAGCCTGCAATGTGACTCATGTATTATTGTAGTGTTAGCACAAGGAAGCAACGGTGGACCGGAAGATCTGCTCCTGCAGATTGAACTTCTGACTAAATGACGCTTCCTGTCTCCCGCTCCCCTTTTATTCCCCCATCCTAATGCTGTCTGCAGGACTACTGCATCAACACTAAAAGTCTCTTGCTACTGTACAGACCTGGTTAGTGGTTCATTTTGTGCGTACGTGACAGTAAAATAATTTTTGCTGTTAATCTGCAGTAAATACAAAGTATTTCGCAAAACAACCACAAACATAAATATATTTTATACAAACATTGGATTTTATACAATGGATTAGACATTTTCTTTCTTCCAGGCGACGCCCCATGTTTAGTTCCATGTATTTTTCCATCAGCTCTGACCAGCTTCACTGTCCCTACTGAAGAAAAGCATCCCCACAGTAAGAAGGTACCGTGTTTCAGCATGAGGAGTCTATACCGGAGCTAATGTGCTGCATAAATTTTCTGCAACACCTAGCATGACACCGGATGATGGCTTTGTCTGCAGTAACCCAGGCATTTCTGTTGTAGTCAAGAGTTGAGCCAAAAAATAAAAAATAAAGCTAAGTTCTTCGTTTAAAAGTTCACCGCCATGACACCTGTAGTTGTCATGCCTGGCCACTATATGGCGCTGCGATTTTTGCATGTCATTGAACGCATTTGCACTTTTGACCCTTAGCTTCGATCTCATTGTAAACAGTAACCTATCTCCATCTCCAATGAAAAAATGCTACTGTAATGCATATATTCCATATTACAAATTGTGTTACATTAAACCTGTAGTATGTAAGTTTTGTAAAAAAAAAAAAAAAAATTACAAAGATTTTTACTTAACTGTCACTATGTCGTGACTGTATAATATGAGACAGATAATCTGTAAAAAGATTGAGCTGCTCCACCTTCTGTCTGAGCTACTACTGCCATCTGAAAAGCAACCAATCAGAACCAGGAGGAGGGTCTTAGCACTGCCAATCATCACTTCTTAATGTGCTAACGGTGGAGAAACAACTTACTGTTACAGGAAAATTATTTATTTGCCTCTGCTATCAGGAAGAAGCCATATCATAGCAGAGAGTGAGGGGGTTATGGTGATTGGCAACGCTAAGGCCCTCCTCCTTGCTCTGATTGGTTGTTTCTAGTTAGCACTGGGGAAAGGCAGATAAGCTTGATTTTTTTTTTTCTCAAATTATCTGTCTCATACCATACGGTCACGACATAGTGACAGCTTAAACAAATTTGTCAAAAGTATATATTTTTTTAAAGTTCCATACTGCAGCTTTAGGTAGCACAACTCAGCACAATGCCATCTTGTGTTTGTTATCTGCCCGTGTTCACCTAAAAAAGTGGCTCACACCGCATACATTTGTCACCACTGAATGAATTATGATGTACACACAAGTAAAACACGCTCTACCAGCCCTCGTGGATGTTTGCCTTCCCTGCAGCAGAATGCCATATTAATCAGAAGTCAAAGGTCACAGAAGGTTTGCATCGGAAAAAAAAAAATCCACCCTGAAACGCGGTACAAATGTAACCTGCACTCTTCACCGCTAATACATCTACATTTACATCAAGGGGGGCTCACATACAGAAATGTAAAGTCCAGGTCGAGAATCAGCAACCCAAACTGGTTCTGACTGAGGGAATGAGCGAAGGCTCAGATCAAGAACATCAAAGACAAGTCAACAATCGCAAGGTTTTCGCTTTGCTTTGTGTCAAAACGGTGAGGTCAACCAAGCGGATGCGTTCGTATGAAAGGTTGAAGGTGCAGATGTGCACTTCTTTTTTCCTTTCTTTTTTTTCCTTTTCTCTCGGGTGGGGCCAAGCGGGAGGCGTGGGGCGAAAGGGGCCTGCAGCGCCGAGATAAATTCAGAAGGGAGTCGATGGGAAGTGCTCTCACATCACTTCCCGTCTTTGTTTGAGCCGCTATTTTCAAGGCTCGGAATGCAGTTCCTGTTAAAGAGGTGAAGGAATTCAAAACAACACCATTAACCTCTGCGTAGAGGAGCGACGGGAAGGGAAACGAGTTGGGATGCTTCTGCATGAATTATTAAAATGGGCAAGATTCAAAGCTAGCTTCTGCTAGCTTCAAAAAAACGTGTTTTTTTTTTAAGCTAGCAGAAGTACCCGGATCCAGAGCACCGTTGAGTGTCTTGTGTGTGTATATCAAAGGGTTTGTGGGAGACGGAGAAAACAGGGGTACCACACCCTCTTCACATCCTGTGGCAGGTTTGTCCTTGTGGATGTGTCTCATGGCCGCCATCCAGAGACGCGCCAAAACTCCTCTTGTTCCAACATAAATCCTCGTCTCTAAAAAGGAAGTGTGTGTACTTGTGGGCATAAATTTGCCTGCTTGCACACACACTTTCGCCCCAACGATAAACCGCCTTCGGCTCAGCCGATCAGCTCATTCCCACAGCTTCCAGCACCTCCATCTGACTGTGTCATGGTGATGCCGGGCCATCAGTCATGCTGTCCTCACCTACAGCGGGTCCACAGGCTGTTATTAGCTGATGGGCATCTGTCTCCCGGGAACTGTCAGCGATGCCCAGCTCTGCACACACAGACAAGCGGAAATCCACCTCTTTTCTCCAGAACTTCCCCCCCATCTCCACTCCGAAGTCCCTCTAATGACTCTCCAGGAAACTGCAGTCAGCAGCAGAGGGATTTCAACTGAAATACAGCAAATCCTTTTTTTTCCCCCTCCCAAATCCAGTTTGGCAGTAATGGGTGCATGAGTTCCCACTATTTTTGGACATTAAAACCCCTCGAGAGGCACCAATGTGTGCTTACCATCGTCAACCCCACTGTGTATGCCAGCTTGAAACAAAAGAGTGGGAGTCGAGGAACGTGCAAGTTTTTGTTTTCTCTCTCTGGCTCTTCAGAGAGGCAATCACAGTAGTCTAAAAGAGGGGAATAGTGCAGAGATTCCCCAGCGTAAAGTATCGTAATGTTTTTATTCCCCGGGTAAGGGGGATCTGCTTACACACATCCATCATCACGGGAATAGTTTGACGTATTGGACATTTGTTCTCCCCGTAAGAGTCAGGTGAGAAGACAGCTAGCTCTGCGCTAAATGCGAGTCCACATTTGGCAGCTGAGTTGCTAAAATTTGTTTCCACACGTTCCAGGTAACATGTAGTGCTACTGCAACCTGGTCCAATGGAAACACGTAGCATGGCTAAAAGCTTTAGCAGCCTTTCATTTGGTAAATTAAGATGACGCCACTAAAAAAAAAAAAAAAACGTTGCTAAGGGATGTAGTAGCTTTGCTAGGCGGAGACACTAATTTATCTGGTTGGAAATCAGGAGGACTGTAGATTTTAGCTTCAGCAGTGGTGCCAAGATGGCTTCCAATGTGCATATTGCGGTGTGTTTGGAGTTTGAACCATTTAAATATGAACTTTAGCTAGAATTGTCCCTCTTTGTGCCACTTCTTTCCCCAGAAATGAACTTTATTGTTGCTCTTGTGTATACCTTAACACTCAGGAAGATAAATAGTTTTGTATAAGGCAGAAAACAACATGTTAAATAGCACTGTGCCTAGGCAGTTCAACTTCTAAACTTCTATTTTAAAAAAAAATAATGTTTTAGTTAAACTCCAAGGAAAAGGCACATGGAGGTAAATTGGGACTACAAAGTTTGTTCCAAAGAAAATAATCTGAACCTGAAAAATTATTTTGAAACAATGCAACAAAAAAAAAGGTTGAAACTGAAGAAGAAAATTTGAAATTGAAGAAACAATTTAAAACTGAAAATAAAGATTTGCAAATGAAAAATAAAAATGTTCAGAACTACTTTTCAGATTCAAGATTTTTTTCAGCTCGAGACTTTTGTTTTTGTTTCAATTTTATTTATTTATTTATTTATTTATTTATTTATTTATTTATTTATTTATTTATTTATTTTTAAACAAATTTTATGGCCCCAACATAGCTCTGTACAAACAACAACAAACAAAAATATTCTTAAAAATAGTCATTTTTTTAAAAAAAAGAGCTTTTTAATAAGATGATGGATGATTTGGCTTGCAGCGTGTCTCTTCTCTTTGTTAGCACTCTAGATTGTCTTCATGTAGCTAAACTACTCAACACGGTGCTTTGTCAGCATTGGAAAGCACCGTGATGGGTGATGGTGTCTGCACCACCCACCATCACCTACAGACTGGCTTGTTTTGTCCATCAGGAAAATCATCGGACGGAAGCAAACAGGGCTTATTTGATGACCGTTTGTCTGTGTGTCTCTACGGCTACATGACTAATAGGTTTTATTGGGTCAGATATAAATTTCAGTTAAGGCTCGTAACAGTATTTGTGATGCTTAGAAGTGGTACATTCTCTTGACAGAGAGGGTTTTCATCAGTAGAGAAGAGATAATAGGGGGGGGAACAGGACTATGCTCAAAATAGGCGGCCAATCGGCACGGCTAGGCCACACTCAACATGCGGCGAGGAAGACATTTTATCTCCAGAAGCTGTCGTTGCCATCAGTACCGCTCAACTGGAGATTTTCACTCACACTTTGTGGGGGCTCCCTCTGCCACTGCCTTAGGCGGTTATGAGAGTGCAACGTCTCATAAAGAAGCCGTAAGGGAAGCCCATTTGCCTTGATTGTGAAGTGATTTCTCTGCTGTGCATGCTGGGCTCCAGAGTTCAAGAGGTGATTCTACTTCTATACGTTTTAATACGAGACGGTTTAATATGTGACGGTAATGGATGTCCCACGCGGTGCTTTAAAGCTCAACAGGCACAATGTAAAGAAGCACCAAACAAACTGCTGGTTCGGATTTGTCCCCACTGGCTCTCCACCGCCAGAGTGAATGATTGCGCTCATGCTGAACCAGCGGAATGGACAGCGGCATTCTGGACGGTATGTAAAAGCCATAGACGCGCAGGCATGAGATCAAATGGCTGTAATGTTGAGACTGCTGCAGAAGGTTTCCGGGGTTCAGCCGTGGTTCGACATAAATATATCCTCCAGAGACTCTATCTGATATAACGCACTGCCTCTGCGCCATCTGTGCTTAGTTACAGAGCAAGATACCTTTTTAATGAACCCATCATCGGGAGGTAACGACTCCAGGCTGGTGTTCTCCCTGTGGTTTTCTGCCGGCTCCTGTAAATTCAAACAGGTCTGAGGTCGTTATAAAGCTGTTCCCTGCTTGCAGATGAGCCAAACACAAGAAGTCATAATCTTAGAGGAGGCAAAATGTCGTCCTGTGCTTTCTAAATTAAAATGTTTTATGAATGACAGGTCTCCTTAATTCAAAAGTAATGCCTGATAACACAAAAGGACTGGAAAGTTCTGGTTTTGCTATAGATCAAGAATCAAAGGTTTCTTAAATTGTGTGGGATGCTTTGGGACCTCCTTGGACGACTGGTCGATGTGCTCAAGGCCACTCCTTGGAATGTCCCCCAACCGTCTCCAGTTTAGATGATGTCTCTCACTGTGGTTCCCCTGCAGCAGGAAGCATGAGAAGCAACTCTGCAAACCTTTCCAGAGAGATGGACGTGTTTACTCACATTATATACAGCTCTAGGTAAAATGAAGAGACCACTGACCTGAACGCCATTGAAAACCTCCTGGTCATTCCACCAAATATTGATTTCTGAACTCTTCCTGAATCAAAACATTAGTATTGTTGTTTCTATATGAATATGAGCTTGTTTTCTTTGCATTATTTGAGGTTTGAAAACACTGCCTCGTTTTTGTTATTTTGATTTGCTTTGATTAAGGTTAGGTTTTGTTACCCTGACACTAACCCTTAACCCTGATTTGATTATTCTCATTTTCTGCAAATATGTTGTCAATAGTTCATTGACTAAAAGAACAATGTTCATTGGACTCAAGCAAACACTATAAAAAGTTTTTTTAAAAAAAGAGAAACTGATCATTTTAAGTGGTCTCTTAATTTTTTTTCCAGAACTGTATGTCTGTTAAAATATATTTAATGGTCTTAAATTATTCCTTGTGACAAAATATCACTAAAAGCAGAAAAATTCTCTACAGGGATAAATACTTTAACAGCGATATTGCACCATAAAAAAACTAACAAAAAAAACAAAAAAAACAACTCACAACCAACCAGCATAATTAATTTCCTCCTGATAAATAACTAAATATGTCAGATTTTGTCAAGGAGTCATAAATCCAACTCAGTTAAACTCTCTCCAATCGTCGCTATTGTTGGCGCCGGTCGCCGAGTCGGGCCACCCTCGCTTTTCATCAGGGAACACCAAAAGTCAAACTTTCCTTTCTTCTTTAAATAAATCCTTCTTGTGTTCGGCCCTTCAGCTGAGACATGGACCGTCATCACCACCCATCATGCAGAGCTCTCGCGCAGTCAACCGGGTCTGCAGGCAGCGTCTCGTCTACCCGTGCGTTTCTGTAAGGAGCATGTTTGGATGTGTGAGGTTGCGCAGCATGCGTGCACCTTCAACAGGTTTACCACATGGCAGAATTAGGATGTGATGTGACTCCCAGTTGCCCATCTCCGAAGGGGGGAAAAAGCAATACATTTTGCTCTGACTCGGTTTGCAACCTAATGCAAACCGAGTCCATAAAAATGTGTTTCTCCAGGTGTTTTAGGTAAAAGGAATAAATAAAAAAAAAGAAGAAGAAATAATGTGGTTGTATCAATCTGTCCTTTCATTAAATAGCATATACTTGTCTGACCAAATCATACTTTCCTCCACATCTAGAGAATTAATTAAGGACTTCACAACAAATTTAGCATTCTTTGGCGGAATATCTTGACACTTGGAATGACTTTGTGCGCCGGCTGCTGACAGTTCATTAATTCAGCAAATTTGCTCCTCCACTGAATACCTTTGTGCAATTTCAAGGGTGAGATTTCTTTTTTTTTTTTCTTTAAAACATGCTTCTTTTTTTAAGGTTTTGTTGGCTCTAGTGGCCTTTATTTGAAAGTAGTTAGACAGGAAAGATATGTGGCAAATGTCGCCAGGCCGGGAATTGAACCTGTGACCACCACCACGAGGATTATGGCCTCAATATATAGGTCGTGCTTTGCCCCTGCGCCACCACAGCATTCTCATTTTACTCACTCTTGTCCAGTCTGGTTGGGTGCTGCTGTTCTAAGAGCTCCATTTATTAACTTCTGCACAATATGGCCAATTGTGCAACATAAGAGATGGATTTTTTTAAGTGATCTGCTAAACAAAGTGGCCTTTTGTTGCTAACAAATGATGCTTGACCTTTTCAGTGAGCTCATTGCATTGGTTCATACCATATTTAATATTTTTTACTTATCAGTTAAGTATTTCACTGTAGTGTTTATATATATCTATGCAGTTTATTAGTGTAAATGCAGTTGATTTTGACAACTGAGGGTTTAAGTGATTTAATTTCATTCAATATTTACTGTCATAACTGTGGGCGTCATTATATAGTGGATATAGTACAAGTGCAATCCTATAAAGTGCAATAATAATGATAGAAATAGAAAATAAAATGTCTAATATACTTTTATGGACCAAAAGGGAAAAGTGGGGCACTTGATGATGTATATCTTAAAGCACGCTTTAGTTTTAAACTCCAATTAATCCAACATTTGTTCATATAAAATTACAATTTTTAATTCAGTCTGCCCATCATTTAACTGTCTGAAGTCAAATTAAGAAAATAAACACAAAAATGAATTTTGCTGATTCATATTTTCCCAGGTTTTAGCACAGGATTTATTATTTCAAGTCACATGAAGCTGAAACACTATAAAACATATAATTAAAAATTTATATGTTGCTATTTCCACACCAGCAAAGTTCATTGTACATAGAATGTTTCATTGAGATTGGCTTATTTACACACTTAATATTTTAATAAACATTATTTAAAGCCACCAAACTTTTCAGTTTATGTTCTATTTCAACGAGCTTTAATTGCTTGTGAAAGAAAAACAAGCCCACAGCTGTAAGTGTTTTTCAAACTGAATCTTTTTTTTTATTCTTTATGTCAAAACCTTGCCAGAACGTTTGTGAAAAAAAGTCAATAAAAACTCAGTCTGAACCAAATCCTAAACCTTCCCAACAGTATCAACAGTGATACTATTGTCAAGATTGAATAAGGTCAAACTGTCTCTAATGCATAAGAAAGTTTGTGAGAAAATCTCTTGAATATTCTGAAATAACTTTCTTGAGGAAAGACATAGAGAAACTATCATTTTCTTCTTTTTTTCTTTTTATTTACGTCATCACGACACAGAATGTCATTCAGAAAGTCAAGTGAAGTGGTGAACTTTTGTTTGTGCGCCGAAGTGAACAGTCGAAGCCTAAACTGAAGAGCAGTGACCTCTTTTTGAGGCTTCAGACAAAAGGAGATCATCAAGACGTTTTCTTTTTTTTTTTTTTTCTAGCAGCGGTTCCAAAAGACAGGCTCTATACGGGGTTGTGTTAGAAATACAATGAGGAGCCATGTCCTCCCCCAAACCCCCTGCCAGTGCTGGTTCTTGTTTGAGTGGCACTCTGGACAACTCAGCAACAGACTGAGGCCTTGTGTGTTTTCACAACTAAAAAACACAACAAGATGGATTTTAAAAATCACAAACTGTGACATTGATGAAGAATCTCCATGAATGGTTAGAATAATTCAGTTCAAGTTTAACCAGTCAGTCAGGTATTGAGGTAAAAATGACTCCCTAAGAAAAACTGCGAGATAGTAATTTTATTGAAACTCCAAATCAGACGATGGACATCAGGTAGCAGCTTTAACTAGCCATGGAATATGTTTATGCTTATGCAGTTCCCAACACTTGGAGACAGTATAGGAAATCTACAAAAGTACAGAAAGTTTTATTGGAGCACCCCCCAAGGCTATGCAGCCCTGGGCAAAGAGCCCATATCAAAGGCTGCCACTGTCGATTTCACATAGAAACACAAAACTACGCAAATAAAAGGGAAATGTGAGATTGATTGCAAAGAATGTGTGAAACGTGGAGAGCTTTTATATATATATTCTTTTTTTCTTCATTTAAAAAATGCGACAAAATGACACTCGGGGCTCTCCACGAGTTCGTATCTTTAATGCCGGACGGACTTTTGAGTGCTGTGAAAAGCACCAGTGAATGTTCCAATCAGTTCCAAGTCGACAAGATTAAGCTGTGTCTTTTCAGCCACATCCTGACTGCCGGAGCACAGGAAGCGCCGGGACCGCTCTGGTTATGTCCAGGATGGATCTGCAGGAGTGGACGGCTCCAGCTTGAGGGAGACATGGTGGTGGTGGTGGCAGGATGTCCTGTTTGGCTGCTCGGCTTCACAATCGGAGCAGAGAGTCAGGCTGGATCTCTGATTCTCTCAAGGAGAGGAAAAAGAAAACCCTGCTACTTATAGCTGAACACATTTAGCTTTTAATTCAACAAACTCAAGATGTTCATATAGAAATTCATATGTTCAACTGGTCCTTGAGTTCTTCAACAAAAAAAAAAACACTTTTTAGTGATAACAGGAAAAGTGTAAAGCAGAATATTAGAACATTGCTGGTAGTGAGTTGTGCTGCCCAAATGAATTACAGCCAGTTGCTAGCAGCTTCGAAGTTTCATTAGAGTAATTATTGGGAAGATATTGTGGATTTCTGCATCAGCTGCCACGCTGACTCACAGTACAGGTCTAGGCAAGAATGAAGATTTTGGAGGGGAAAAAAAACTCAAAGCCAGTCCTGTTTATAGTCTGCCATTAGCCTGGGTTTTGCCTTCCTGCGCAATTCCACGAGATTCTAATCTCTGCTCATAGCTCCATCTGGGATTTCTCCCGCAGACTTCGATTAGCGCAACAGAACTTCGACCCAGCCAATCAGCGAACAGAAAGAGAAGCTGTTCTGCTGGATGGTTGTTCACAGCGCAGGCAATTTCCAGTGAGCTTCGTAGCATCGACGTGACGCATTGCATACCTCACGACAAAATGTTAGATTTGGTAAAACTGCAAACTTTTAAAAGCTTTAAATGTAAAACTTCAACTGAATCCACACCTCCATCACGCAGTGGTTTCTCAAAGCTGAAGCTCCAGACTCTCTGTATGAAGTGAAGCGTAGAACAAGCGCAAAAGTAAAAGCAATTCTTGAACGAAAACTAACATGTGGCAGAGGAAGCACTATGCACTGGGATGTTTTTCTAAAGAAAGCAAAAGACTTTGAGTCATGGACGTAAACCTTCCAGCAGGACAGCTGTGCTAAACATGCAATCCAATCTAAATCTAAATTAGCAAACGATGCCCAGAATCGCATTTACTCTCTTAAGTGAGGTGAACTGGATTATTATGTTGCTTTTGTGCAGCACAATCAGACTAAAAGATAAAGATACCGCCAGTCAGCAAACACCTCGAAGTGCAGCAGAGCCACACTGCAATCTGTCCGTTCTGCACATTTTGCATATTTTACCTTTTCCAGATTTATTGCGGGGCACACTAGCCCTCCTGTTCATGCCCCATCCAGGGTCACAGCTACTGCCCTTTAGTAAAATCTGTCAGGTCCTCTTTGACGCAGATCCTTTTCCTGTCGGGGTGAGATTTTTATTGTTCCAAGGGTGCAGCCTGCCAAATCTCGCTCCTCCAGTCTTTTCCTGTTTCCTCCAAAAGAGGAAGCGCCGCTCGGCTTCGGCTCGTTTCCATCCTGCGTCTTCTCTGGGACAAATCTGGAATGCTTGGAGCTGCGGAACGCAGCTTGTTGCGTGGCCAAGTCTTGATTTCAAAGAATGAAAAGAGTTCTTTAAAGAAACACACCCTTCCCACTTTTGGTCTTTGTTACACAAGCTGTTGCATAAAAAAAATGGACATAAAGAGGAGCGTACGCTTAAAAATCCCCCATGATGTTTCACATCCTCCAGTCTAACATGTCCCATCTGAGCCTGGAAGGTGTGTGCTCACCTGCATCCCTGAAGTAGAAAGTTCCCATGGTGCCTCAGCACGTAGGCTCTTTGTTATCGCTCAGAAAATAGCTCTTTGTGCGCAGCGAGCGCCAGATCGAGCATTCAGTCATGGTAGGCCCACTAATAAAAGACCAAACACTGGCCAACCGTCAGCAGTAAAACTAAGTTTAGAACAAAAAAATATACGTGAGTCAGTATTTTAGTCGTTTATGAACAACAATCCAGGTAAGAAGGCAGTTCAAGTTATCAAATGGAATCAAATAAATAACTTTATTTATCCCAAACAGGGGAGCTCGGTGTGAAGATCGACGTAACAAAATAAGACAGAAAAGAAGAAGAAAATATAGAAAAAAATATGAAAATGTAAAGAAAATAGAGGAAAGAATAAAGAAAAAAACTACAAGAAAAAAGGAAAATATGAGGAAAAATACAGAAAAATTAATACGTAGGAAAAAAGAAGAAAAAGAAAATACAAGTCAAACCTGAAAATGTTAAATATATACCAATAGAGAAATCTAATAAAAAATACAGGAAAAAAAAGAAAACACAGGCAAAAATATAAAAGGAAAACAAAACAAAAAAAATACAGGAAAACCAAAATAAAAAAGGAATAAAATAAAAATAAAATAAAATAAAATAAAATAAAAAATGGTTGCCAGGTTGCACACGCAGTGAAGCGTCCCGGATGATGCCATACATATAAAAGTTGTTTCAGTACGCATACAATATCAGTTTGCCACATAGTCAGGATGACAAACGCGTCCTTGTTGTCTGACATCTCTCAGTCTGGCTAAAGGCAGAGGAGGAGTGGCATTTGTCTCTATTCACACACTCTGACAGCTGCACCCCAAAACATTAGGGCCTGTCTGAATGCAGCTCTGGGTCCACAAGAAAGGCCTCATGAGACGTCGTTTGGACAAGCAGAACACCTCCAAAAACTAACCAGAAATCCTTTAGTAATTGTCTTTCAGATTAAATCCTTTAAAGGCCATTCGTTTTTACAAAACTCATTTCAACTTTTCTCAAGAAAGACTTCCCAATGGCATGATACTGCCATCACCATGTTTCCATGTGTGGACGATCAGTTTAAGATGATGTATATGTACTTTGTACCTCACTCGGACCTAAAAAAAAAAAAACCCTATTCATGATCTCCCTGCTGTGAAGAACTCCACAAAGCATCTGAAAATAAATGACACACATCTGGATTCCATTTAGGTTACATCTAAATGTGTTTGGTTGCATTGTTTTTTGTTTTTTTTTAGTTAGGGGTATTAGAGTACAGGGGACGCCATCTGCACACAATATTTTTCAGATCAAAACATTTTAGGTAGGAACCCTCTACTGTTTTCCTTCAAGTTGACAACTTAGGTGCTGCTTTGCGTTGATCTTCTTTTGTATTCAAACCAGACTAATTAAACTACATAGATGTTTGGTGTCATAAAGTGACAAAATGTGAAAACACCAACTCTGATGGACTCTTCCAATGGCATGCAAAGTTTAATAAATGCATTTGATCATCTCCAGTTCAAGAAAGCAATTCACCTGGCGTCAAAGAATGGCTGCTTGTTCACACTTTTTGGCTTTTTATTGTCATTTGGTGGACGGCACCTAAAGTATTTGCATATTAACCATTTCTCTGAGTTTCATTTTAAGCCATTTTGGAAGAAACTGTTATAGTTCTGATTTCTGAATTTGTGGACATTTTTTCAGGCTGGAAGAAAAAACAATGCTAATCTCTAATAGCATATTGATTTCAATTAAATTCATCCATCTACAGCGGCTTGTTCCCATAATTCTTTGAGCACCAGATAATCAAAGTCTCTGACTGGACTGTTTTCTTGTTCTTTTATGAAATCCTGAAGCATCTCTTGGTCTTCCTGAATTTACCCCCAACCTTTACCATTACTCAAGCTTCCATTCCTTAATTGCAACACAAACAGAGGAAGCGGGCTCCTGAAAATCTTTCGCAGCCTTCATATGGCTTCATCCTGCTGTGTTGGGGGCACCGGTTATTTTAATCTTCATGCAGGGAGAGGCCGCTTCTTAGAGGAACAGAGGGCCATGTTTTTTTTCTTGTCCTGACGAGTCGGAGAACCGATTTTGGATTTTTTTTTTTCCTTTAATTTTATTGTATGGGCCTTTACTTAAGAAACAACGACAAAAACCAAGTCACGTCTTCTGGAAAAGAGTTTGTATTTGTAAAGTGTTTTCGCTAAATTGTTACTTCAAGTATTTAGTTTTTCTTACATGTGGGGAATTTTATACATCTACCATAACGTGTCGGCTTGCGTTGCACTGACCTTTCAATGTTTTTGCTATTCTTCAAACTATAGGCGACTTCAAGGAGCACAGAATGGAAGGGAAGGGAAAAGAAACTCCTTATCGTGCCGCTCTTTGGCTTCAAGCTGCAATTTCCCAGATTTGATCTCAGATGGTTGTAAACATGAGCCTATGTGAGCTGCCCAGCCTTCGGCGGGGTGGCACAGGGCGACCTGGTTCAATAAATCGCCACGAGTAACGGCTGCTTTCTGCTGAGCTGCCCAAGGGCAAGAGGTGAGGAGACTGAGGGCCCTTTGCCCCCTTCAAGATTGTGGTTCTCCACAATAGGAGTCCGAAAAGTGCTTCAAAATCAGATTCCAGCAGGATGGAGAGTGTTTGTGCAGGAGAAGGCTTTTATCAGTGGCAAACACTCACAGGAAGTCCGGTTTGGGGATTGTCCGTCCAATTCCTGCGTTCCACAGGAAGCTCAGCATAAAAAGCAGCTGAAACACGCCCAAAGACATTTCATTTGTCGCCAGCCGGCTCGCAGGGAGCACCTCAAATTGGTCGCAGGGGTGGGTTTAAGAAAAAAAGAAAAAAAAAATCTGCATTTTCAGAGCCCAACAAAAGTCAAGCCTTAAAAAGAAACTGGGAACATGGAGAGGTCCTCTGAGCCACAGGTCCGGAGGCTCGCGCCCGGGGCCGCCAGTCAGCCTGCGCGCGCACACACTCCCGGTGAACGCACACTGCCTGGGTAAGATCAGCACACAGCTCACACACCTGCATTTTAACAATGCTGTTTTTGCATCAGTCTGTCGTGGACGTTCATTTTCAAAAGTATTACAGGTGTTTCGTTTTCACAATGTTAAAAGTAACTGATTTACACTAAAAAGAAGTCAGATTTAGGAGAATCTGGCCATCTTTTTTTTTTCCACCTCCAGGTATATGCATCAGGCTGCAGTGCAACTATGCAAAAAAATAATAAAAAAAATTGCATATTAAAATAATAAATGGATATCTAGGGATTATATTGTAGCGAACAAATTACTGGCCATAATTCAAGTCAAATACCAAAGAATCAGATATTATTCCCGTTCATTGAATGCATCAAAGCTAAAACAAATAAAGCATCTTATTTTATTTGTAAAATAAATGCATCTGCAAACATGATGTGTTTTCATGCACTTTTTTGAGTTCAATAAAAAGCAGATAAAGGTTAGGGGTGCGTGCTTCAAGGTATTAATGGAAATAATCTTGCAGTTCCTTCAATAGAAACTAGAACTTCTATCGGAGAACCAACAGAATAATTGTTTTCTTGTCTTTACGGGTCATTGACAGTAGAAATAAAATTGCTTCCCATGCAAAGTTTTGCATTTGCACAGCATAACGAGGTCACAAAGTCAACATGGCATGAGCATATATATTGTCTTGGATGTAAATATATCATCCAAGACCAAAAGTGTCTTAGTGCGGTAAGTTAATGATAAAAACATTTATCTGTTTGTAAATGCGTAGTTAATTAAAACTATTCATATGTGTAATATTTTGAACACATTTTTACAAATATACTTAATAAATAAACAAGCCGTCAAGGCTTTATGAAATACCTAAATTAAATTAAATTTGAATGCATCAGACATAAAAAAATAATAATAATAACTCAAAGTTTATTATTTCTGCTGTCAATTAGACCCTAAAAATGTTGGCCATGTCCACTGACTCCTGGGTGAGTCAGAGAGTTAAAATAACACAAGACACTGAGCTATTTGGATAAAAATAAATAATGAAATAACATAAACGTCTTTAAGATATAAGGAAAACATTTGGAAGATTAAAACGGAACACATTTTGAATTGCACAACTATGGGGTCGTATTTTGTATCAGGTATGGCATCCCAATTATTAAACTAGCTAATGGCTAGTTTAGCTAGTTCAGCAATTAGCTAAACTAGCTAATTATTTTAAGACACGTATCAAAAAAATTGTACCGTTGTCTGTTTTTATGAATTTATTTAGTTGAACTCTTTTATTATTTATTTTAGGAGATTAAAGAGACAAATAAGATGAATAAAAATAACTTTATTTCGCAATTGAGACAAACGCATGATCTTTTGGTCCACATTACGTCACTCAGTCAATTAAGTCTCAGCCTAAAAGCGACGGACTCAAATCTTCTCCACTAACTGTGCTCGACCAGCTGCTAACACCGTGAAGTTTAGCAGCGGGTTCTGGACGAAGAGAGGGAAAGGAGAAAAAAAAAAAACAAGTTAGCGCAGCGTGTAGAGTGACGTCACCGCGGGTCCCCTCCAAATCGCAGCGGGACACCCAGCTGGAGGAGTGGGAGGAGGTCCTTCCATCACCCCCCATGCGCTCTCTCTGACAGTCCGAGCTCCAGGAGAAACCTGACCGCCGGCGGAGCGTTATCCCTGGACTTTTACCTGAACAAGTAGAGCGGCTTTGCAGAAGCTAGTTGGTTTTCAGGCGTCGTCACTGAAGGACTGTGTTTTTACTGGACAGACTGTGGGAAGGCTGATTGTTTTTGCTGAACGGTTTGTAGTTGATTTGTTTCCCTGTCCGTGGACGTCCTTAGTCTGTGTGTGTTCGTCCGCAGCATCTGTGTTTTGCCTAAAGGGACATACTCCCTTTCTCTGTCCGTTCAGTTTTATTTCTAAGAACCTTTAGCGTCACTTCAAGGTGTGGGTTAATGTTACGGAGAAGCGTAGAAATGATGGACGTGGGTCTTAGCGCTCGTATCTTAACATTGATGTTGTGAAACAGCACCACCCGGTGGCAGATGTGAACAACACAACCGACTTGCTTGGAGTGTTGAGTTTTAATGCATATATTATTTTTGTTCTTTTGGGGGATAATCCATCAGTTTAGAATTACTAAGTCTGCTTTTGACCTTGATTTGCACGCTTGTCTGCTTTTAAGGTTATTTTGATGCAAAAACGTAGGGGGAAAAGTAGCTTTCCCGAACAGAAAAATGACTTTCAAATTGCGTTTTGAAAAACATTTGATCAGTGTGTTATTTTCCGATTGAAATTTGACCAAAAGACATGAAAGATTGCAGGAAAAAATTAAATAAAATGAAAAAATCCCTTTCGTTTACTGCCAAACACCTTTGTTACAGTGCTTACACTGTGCACACCACAAGGGTTGTATTGACCTGTCATGCAGATAAGCAAATAAAAATGTGGTCACAATGACTTTTACTTCCCTTTTCTTCCTTTTTCCTCTTGGGCTCTTTTGCCGCCCACTGGTGGAAGGGCGTCCTTGGCAGAGAGCCAGATTTTCCAGTAATCAAAACCCACCAGTGAGAAACAACTCTGTTTATTCACAGTTTGACACGTTTGCTAAAAAACAAATTAGCACTGAGGTTTCTCAAATTTAATCTTCAGATCAGAGGTGTTCACTATTGAATGTGACATTTTTGGAGGAACAAACAGATACAGATTTCATAAATTTATATCAAATCCAAGGTCTGCTTTATACATAAGTAATATGAAATGACTATGCGGTTGTCAAACAAAACCAAGCTGATGTATAGCTCATGTTAGACGTTTATATGCTCACTAGTTAGCCCCACAACAGATTGTCCAGCATGAATGATGTAAATGAGTAGTGTTGCTTGTGGACTCTTAACTGGAAGTGGATCCCCTCATCAAATTCTCCTTAGAGCCCCGTAAAACTTTGGGCTGGCTCCGATTACATGTTTGTCTCAAACGTGATCAAAAATGTTTAGCATGAATCGTTTTAAATGAAATGCACGTGTAAAATGGTTTACTATTTCGCTCTCTTTTGCATTCCCCCTCCTGCTGTAAATTTCTCCCTTCTTGTGTGCAGACACACTCAAAACCCACATGTAGCAGTCGTTTCAGAGTAGGCCCCACTGCTGGCCCGCTGTGGTTTATGAATGAACACAGGCTTACCGATGGATCTCTGGGCCCGTGGCCAGCGGGAAGGGATCACACAGACACGCACGCTGTCATCCGAGGATTACCGTCGTCAGGCTGCAAAGTGTTATAACCTGCGATTGCACTCAGAGGGCTTGAATATGCTGGGAGAGATTTCCCAGGGGTTTCATATCTGTGTTAAAACTCGACCCACAGGCTGGCAGAAGCTGGTCTTAGGTCAGCTGGGTTTCACAGGTGGTCTTGGGTTTTTTTTTTAGTTTTTTCTTTTTTTGTAAATCCTGTGCAGTATGTAGTAATCTGTGTGAGAGGTGTTTGTCTCTCCTGCCTGGTCATGTCAGAGTCAGAGAAGGTGTGAACAGGGCCGGTCCAAGCTTTTATGAGGTCCTAAACAGGGGTACAGTAGAGGGGGCACCTCTAGTTGAGAAACCTTCCTGTGTATCCATACTGGGTGTTGTTTTGTGTGTGTGTGTGTGTGTGTGTGTGTGTGCATTCTTGATCTTACATTATTTGCCAAATTTAATATTGTGTTAAAAGTAAGTTTATTTATAAAAAGAAAAAAAATTGGTTTTAAATTAAGACTTTACATGTATGACTCTCAAAACTATACAAGTTTTCCCTTGCTATTTGTAAAAATGATTATCAGCTATCACTAAATAAAAAAAAAGTTTATAAAACAAAAAATGATCAAGAACACAAATAACTATAAAAAAAGAAATGTTCTAACATTTCTTTGACCAAATGTTAGAACATTTGGTCAAAGAAAATGACCTGAAAGTGAAATTAAAAACTAGATTTTGTCACTTTTTTTCCCAAAACAAAAGGCAATAAAAAACATGAAGTTGCTGGCAATTTTCAACTGAAGAGCATAAAAAACACAGAAAAGCAGCACAAATGGAAATTCACACACACAAAAAAATGCAAAACAGGCATCACAAAACGCTTAAGAAGAAAAAAAACTAGGCGTGTCTCCATTCATTTTGTAAAATTCTCTAATTAATGTATTTTGTTTCCTACTAGTAATTTATTACTATTATTTGTATCACTTTTTGCTACTGTTTTTTTTAAAAACAATTCCATCCTGAAATTATTATTTTTTTGGCACACCAAGCCTTCCATACCTCCTATTTAACCTACCCCCACCACGCCAGAGAAGCATCCTCAACTAAAACACGCTCTTCTTCTCCCACTGTTGTCCCATCAATAACTCTTCTACAGTCCGCTCTTCACTTGATCTCACTTGACGACTTCCTGCTCTTGAGTTTTAGCGTCTAAAAGCTGCTCTTCCTCACCTTTTTTTCCCCCTACCCTCCTCCTTATCCACTGCTAAATGACAAGCTTACACAGATTCCCACTGCTGTCTGCACTGATTTAAAGGCTAATGTTCTGCTCTGAAGCCGGTTCGTCTCTCTGAGACACGACGCAGCTGACGCTCGCTGAGCTTAGTCCCGGATAAAGATGACCTGTGGCTTCGCAGGAATGAAGCCATTTTTCTCTCCGCTGAACTTTCCCCAAATTTCCCACCCAGATTGTGCAGAAGGAAATGTCATACTTAACATGCAGTGATCTAAAAAAAATTTTTTTCTTTTTACACAGGTAGCTGGGGCCGTAGCAGACACCCTCCGTCATCCTCCTCTTCCCTCAGAGAAAGAGTGTGAGAGCCCCGGCGAGGGAAACGCGGGAAAGAGGAAGACGATGTACCAAGAGCTGCTCCTCTCCTCCGCCCTCCTCTTCCTCCATGTGATGGGCACTCCCCAATTCTTCGGGCATCAGGGGTAACGGCACTCGTAACTCTCTGTCTGCGTTTATCACGGCCTGTCATTTGGGACGTTCCCAAATGGCAAACATTCAGGAGGTCAGTCTCCCAGGGGCCAAAGCGCAGGCGATTAGAAAGAGAATGGTTTTGCTGTCATTTTTAGAGCTGATTTGGGTGGGGTTGGACAAAAATAAACTAAACGAAGGGTTGAGCACAGACAGGCAGGTCAAAGGTCAGCTTTTAACCAGGGCACAATCAGGAGCGATTGTACAAGTCAGGGGTTTTAAATAGACACTGGTACTGATATCGAGGTAAGAAAATATGTCAAAAGGATGAATTTTAAGCCTGTGTGAGATGCCTGAGGAAGTTTTTTTCCTACTGTCGTACAGCACTCGCCTGTTGCTGCACACTGCTACTAAGCTGGCTGAAGAGAAAGGTAAAGTAGGCATTTCTTTTATCTGCTTTCCAGAAGGAGGGTGTGCAGCGGCGACCTCCGACACAATGTCATCCTGGCAACAGAGTCCTACGCCCATCCGGTGCACAAGCCCTACATCACCCTGTGTCAAGGCCATCGCCTCTGCAGCACATACAAGTAAGACACTCACACTTTTGTTTTCTTTTCTTTTTCTTAGTTCTCACACAAAGCTTGAAAATGGCAGAAAACTTATAGGGGGGGACTTAGAGGGGGATAGACCAGGTCAGTTAAAAGTTTAGTGGGGTAGAGAATTGTTTTTAAAAAAATGTATGTATTCATTTTGTGCTTGTTTGTTTGGGTTTTACATTCATGTCTTTATTTCAACTTCTCAACTTAGTCAGTGACATAGTCACCAAAATAAGCGATGTATTTGCATGCGATTGCGTATGTATGTCTGGTAATAGAGTGTTTAGGAATATGTAAGTGCTACTTTTATTTTTCATTCTTTTTTTTTTTGGTGGAAAGTCTGAAATAAATTCTTCAATTCAATTCAACTGAAGAAGATGACTCTGTATGCCTTTCTACTACACAAACAGGATTCTCTGACGGGGCCGTGGCCCCTCCTGGTCCAAATTTAGGGGCACCACTGTAAAAATGGGGAAAAATAAAAAATCTTCACCCGGTCACAGCACTGTAAAAACAGAGTTTAATCAAGGCATCTGCACACTTAAATAACATCTGACGTGGTTAAATATGGAGACGGAGCAACACATCTTCGCTTTCTTTCACAAAAGGACACCCGTGCTCACAAACCGTAACTGCACACAGCAGTGGGTCACGATGGCACATAGTTTGAGTGGAATCTAAATATCGAGCACTTTGTGTAACGACAGGAAATGAGCTGCCTGCCCGCAGAGACCAGTACTTTGTTTATCTTGGACTCCACACCAGCACCCTCCCAGTTTACCTTCTCCACATTTTTTTAATCCCTGTTAGTGTTTCTCTCACCAAAGCTCACTTTTGCTTTTGGTCTGTTTTCTTGGATCCTCATGCAAACATGTCTCCAGTCTCTAGTTTTAGCCTCGATTTGTTGCTCTTAATTCCCCCCCTGCTCTGGCAACCTAAACACACCACATTCTCAGCAAGCTGAAGCCAAAATAGCTGATTATAGATCTGACTTCGCATCACTGCTGTCAGCCTCTTCTCTTCTGAACCTGTGGCTTTACTGTTCCACCAAGTTACTAACACTCATCTATGGTCACGCAGTCTCATCACAGAGAAGGCTCTGCTGCACCTCAAATGATCCGTAACCTCTGTGATTTCACTTGTCTTCACAGAACAACGTACTCGTTAGCTTACCGGCAGGTGAGCAGGATAGCGTCGGCCTCACATTTCTACCCAGACTGCTGCCCCGGGTGGCGGAGATTTCACTCACACAACTGCAACCAAGGTACAAGGTGGTTTTAAAATAGTTTTAAATGACGCTGTGTTTAATGGTTGAACTCTGCTGCCATCTTAATTTAGCCTAACTCCAGTTCTGAAGGCTTAAGCTGACAAGTAGTCTGAAACGGGCCAAGACAGCAAAGACTTTTAGCAACTATTAACAACTTTTATTTCAAAAACTATATATATATAGTTAGATTTGCATTGGGTAAGTATTTACCAACAACCTGATGAGTGTTTACACAGGAAATGGAGAACGGAGGCGGTGCACCACCAAAGATCTTCCTGTGCGAAACCGCTTCTGATAATTGAACATGTAAAAAGTTCTGGTCAGAACAACCGTCTATCTGTATCAGCTCGTGCGGTAGTGCTTAGACGGTTTCCACGTCTTAGCACTACAATAATATTTAAAGTATATTTGTTGTGTGAACTATTAAAACAGGCAAATACAGGCGTCTCTTAAAAGGAGATCTCTTGCGTTTGCAGATGTTAGCTCTTCTCAGGCAGCTGTGGTCCCCAACATCGGAACACATTGCAGTAAAATGTTATTTTAGATTTATATTTTTATATACTATTATTATTATTATTATTATTGTTGTTATTATTTTCTATTATGCAGTTACTCTAACCAGAAACATGATCTGTGTTCTAGATGTGTTTCACACAGGAAGGTAATTGGTGGCGCACCGTCTCTATTCTACAAAATGAAAACAGCCTTTTTTGTGTAAATAAAGTGTATAATGCAGACATGAGGATGGTTTAACGGTTCACAACATAGTATTCACAAGAAAATATAGATTCCAATGTTATAATAAACATAATTAGAAGGTTTAATTTCCTATGCAGAACTCTGAGTTGTTTTGTTTTTGTCTTGATTCACAGTTTGCTGAAAGAAAACAAAAACATAAACAGGTCCGCATTAGATTTAACGTGCCATTTTCATGCGATGCCACGTTTTGTGTCCCTCTGGCTGATCCAGTTTTATGCCAACCAATTTGGCTCATATCAGAAAGAAAACACATTCATTTCACCACAATATTGATTTAAAGTAATAATTATGAATAAGTTGTGTTTTTTTTTTTATGAATATTTTCGGATGTGTTCCCCAGCTCTGTGTGCAGAACCCTGTGCTAATGGCGGCACCTGTTTGAAACCCAATAAGTGCGCGTGCCCCCCCGGCTGGACGGGGCACCGGTGCCACACGGGTACGCAGAAATCACATTCAGATTCACCTGAGGAGCTGTACTTAAATCCATATGCATACTCAGGACTTGCTTTCTTTCTTTCCTTCTTCTTCTTTTTTTTCGGCTGTCAGATGTGGACGAGTGCGGCGGGCGGCAGCCGTGCGCCCAGCTGTGCGTGAACACAGCTGGGAGCTACAGATGCTCCTGCAGAGACGGCTTCACGCTTGCCAGAGACGGACGGTCCTGTCACCATCTTCCACCTCCGCCGCCGTCTCCGTCACCCACCCAGGGCAGCCGGGCAGCAGTGGGTGGCCACGCCGACACGGGTAAATGAGCGCCGCGAACTGCATATTTCCATGTTCTGCAGCAGGACGGAGGAAGAAAACATGACCAGCTTCGCGGTCCATTATTACTTTTGGTACGCGCTATGCCACTCTCAACTCGTACCGTGAGTAATAATGCACTGCGACTGGTGCCGACTCCAGACTGATGTTATGCGCGGCTGGCTCCATGCGGTGAGACTGGGATCATTTGGACTTTGATAATGACTTCACGTCCCGTCGCTGAAGTAAACATCTGCATTTAATCTGGCTCCCGAGCTAATACACACATGTTTTCACCCCACACACTCCATTAGTTCCCTCAGAAATGTTAGATTTTTGTCTCTTGGTAGGAAAAAGCCTTTTAAGTATTTGTGCATTCTTCTCATTGTCTTCCAGTTCCTCAAGTTAATTTCGCAAACTGAAGTGTGTTTTATTGGGGTTTTATGTGACAGACCAACACAGAGTGGAGCATAATTATGTAGTGGAAGGATAATTATGTGGGGTTTTGAAAAATCTTTACTAAAAAAAAAAAAATATAAAAAAATCTAAAATATGCCGTCTTTTTATTTATTTATTTATTTTCCTGTCAGTCAGAACCACCTTTAGCTGCAGTTACAGCTGCGTGCTTCTTCTGTTTTTCAAGTTTTCCCACAGATTCTCAAGCAGGTTAAAGTCTGGACTTTGACTGGACCAGTCTTACACATGAACATACTTCAGCCTTAAGCAAGGTGACTTCTAAAGACAATGGAAAGGTGCAGCAGTTTTATTAGGGGTATTTAGAAAGACTTTAGAAAGAACTTACAAGGGCCCCAAATATTTAGTTTTTGTTTTTTTTAACTAATGCGTGTTTTGAAAATGTTGTGCCTTGCTTAAAACTCATTGGCCCAAATCAGGTAAGCGGAACTAATATTTTTGGAATTTTCTAAATATAAAGTCAAGTATTTGAAAATTCTGAAATTATTGTATATCGTTTTAGAAACAAAGTGGAGCGTAAAGCTCTACCTATAAGTGTAGATCTTAACATCAGTAAAAAAAATCAGTAAAAAAAAATCTTGCTTTTGAGTGGGGCACCAAAACTGGCTCAACCCAGAGGCCCCCGTCCTTCTAAAAAGCACTTCCACGTCACAGCTGTGCTCCGGTTT
Organism: Alfaro cultratus; assembly: GCA_903066825.1. NCBI lineage: Eukaryota > Metazoa > Chordata > Actinopteri > Cyprinodontiformes > Poeciliidae > Alfaro > Alfaro cultratus. Next base: position 32,679 of record CAEFZX010013500.1, on the reverse strand, counting down.
GTGTTGGTGGCTCGCATAAAATCTCAGTAAAATACATGTAAGTTTGTGTGTTTTTTATCGTGACAAAATGTGAAAAAGTTCCAAGTCTTTTGCTAGGCAATGTAGCCTCAAAACAACACACGACCGCCCCCACCTCTGACTCTGCTTTATGTCTCCAAATGTTCGTGACCCCGACATTTTCCTTTTAAGTCCCATTCCGAGTCCACGTTATTACTCTTTTGGGAAATTATGCAACAACAACAACAAATAATAAAAGAAATCGAAGTAGACGAAGCTCTTCCTGATTTCTTCAACTCTTTCCAGCCAGGGGGATTTTTTCTTCCTTTCTTTTTTTTTTTTTTTTTTTTTGGTGAGTCACCTAACTGTGAAATCAAAAGGGGTAGATTTGGACGATGGGGAGAGGGAGCGGGGGGAGAATGCTGTCTCCTGCACTCAGAGTAAGAGAAATATCTGTGCATAAACAAGAGATTGCCAAATATCCCAGGCCTTCCTCCTCCTCCTCTTCCTCCAAACTCCCCTCCATCTATCAGTGTTTCTTCTGGAAACTGACCACAAGCTCCGAAGGTTCACCTCCACGGCGACGTGATGGATCGGCTGAGTCGGCGAGAAACGCACAGAAGAGCAGAAAACATGACAGAGAATTTAGGGATTTTCTTTTTTCTTTCTTTCTTTTTTTTTCAGCGAGCGCTTGCCTGCAGACGGGCTTCTGCGAGCCGTTTCGCTCGAGAGACGTCTTTCTATTATCTGCTCATATACACATGTCGGAGGGATGTTGATGGAGATCACGAGTGTAAACAGAGGCTCGGAGAGCCGACTCTGGCTCTGCCAAGATGCATTGGATCGCGTTTAGGCTTCTCAGCCTCCCGCCTTCTTACTTTTTTTTTTTTTTTCTTCCACTCTGTTCTTGGCTTGTGTTCTCATTCCAGCTCCATCAACTCTGTCTGCTGGGGGTCACGCACCCCAGTTTGTCCCCCGATCTTTTCCCTTTTGCGCCTCCTCTTTAGCTTATTCCACTCTAGTGTGGACCACATCTGGGAGAGATTGAACATCTCCCCGTCTGTCTGCGGAGGTGCAACCAGAGAAGTGGAAGGAGAGGCCGGGTGGGGGCGAAGTTGGGGGTGGGGGGTGCGGTTGTTCTTAAATCTGCATCCAGGTCAGAGTCCCCGTCTCTGGAAGGAACATTCCCCCCTTCGAGGGGCTCTGAGCCAGACGCTACCGATTCACAGGAGGTTTCTGAGCGATTTGCTCGTCTATTTCTGGTCGCATCGCGTTTTGCCCCCCCTGGCTGTTCCCATGGCTTCACTGCCTTGCAAAAAATAAAAATGAAAAAGCATCTGAACCGCTGGAACTTTTTCACTTCTTGGTCACAGAAAGTTGTGAATAATTGTGAAGTTGAAGGGGAGAGAAAAAAAAGAAGAAGTGGTTTTAAATGATCATTTTAAATAAAAATGTCACCTTTGAATTGAACCCTAAAATCACTAAGTGCAGTCCAGTGCAACAAATGACCTTCAGAAGTCGCTTCATTAGTGGAAAAAGTGTGTAATTTAACGTAAATGCAAATAGTTGTTCTATGAAGGAGTCGGTAGTTTGTTAAAGATTAGTATTTAAAAAAAGGTGGTTTTTAGTCACTTTATTTTCTATTCGTGGCCCTTGGAAAGAGTTTGTATAATCCAAGAATGCTACAGATATAATATTTTTTTTACGTTTTGTTTTTTAGGGGTTGATTCTCCCAAACGAGAGATGTTCTTCTCAAACTGGAAAATATAACTCTTAAGTGTTTGTCTTTTATTAACCACATGTTTGGCTTGCATTAGCAAGCAGCAAATTTATTGTTATCAATAAAAGACAAATAATAAAAAAAAAAAAAATCACTTTTGTGACCCAAAAGCGTTTTAAACCTGAAACTTTGGACGGAAGCCTGTAGCGTCAGAATGGCCTAAATGACCTAAAACCAACGGAGAACCAAAAATGACTGCCAGGAAATTCAGTCGATAAATATCCAGGTGAAATAAAAGGTGCAGATTTTAGATTTTAATTTGTAAAAAATAGTTTGGCTACCATGTATCTTTTCCTTGCACATCATAAACTGCCACTTAATTGTGTTGGTCTGACACATAAAATCCCAACAAAACGTTTGCTATTGATTTCTTTGACCTACATTCACACAATTTGCTCGCAGCTTCACAGTCCAGACAGTTTTTTTTGTTTGTTTGTTTGTGATTTTACTATTATTCTTATTTTTGGTTTTGAAGTGGTTTCAGTCACTCGTTCCCTCCGTTGCTGCCAATGCGCAGTCGCCTACAAATCGTGACGCGTTTGTCTGCGTGCCTCCTTCCAGGAGGAAGCGTCGGCCCGGCGGAGAACGTCACAGAGGAGGTCCAGAGCCTGAGGAACAGAGTGGAGCTGCTGGAAAAGGTAGATGAGTGAGCAAACCCCTCAAACACGTGTTGGGGTTAAACAGAAACCTCCTTTGCACCTTTTCCCCCCTTTCGCTCCTGGCAGAAGCTGCAGCTGGTGTTGGCGCCCTTCAGCAGCTTCTTCCCGCTGCCGCTGGACGACGGCTTCCCGGAGAAGGCCACCCTGCTGTCCCACTCCTTCCGGCAGCTGGACCGCATCGACTCCCTCAGCGAGCAGATCGGCTTCCTGGAGGAGCGCCTCGGCACATGTGAGCAGCCGAACGCTTGGCGTTTGATTCCTTGTTGCTCTCAGAAGAAAAAAAAATTTGCTGGATTTAGTCCAAAGTTATAGAAAAAGTTATTTTCCAGGAAAGAAGGTCTCCAAATAGCAGCTGAAAGTGCAGATAAGACGACTGTAATGTAATACGGTTAATAAATTTATTATTATTAATTAAATTAAATATGATTAAATCTTTAACATGTAACATCATAATGTCCCTGGCTGTGTAATGATAGCTTAAATATAAAACAAAAAAACACAAAGTGATATATTTGCTCTTAAATTATAATCTAATTAAGAAAGAGTGGAGTAAAGTGTCTCCAGTCGAGTTTCCTGGCCAAAAAAATCTCATCTGGAGACATAAAAAAAATTAGCATGGAATTATAAATGCCGCAGATATTTCCAACAATCAGCCTGGGGTTATCCAAATAACAGTTTTTAATGTTTTTCTTTATTACATAAATCCAACCTGGAAGGTTCCTCGCTGGTTAAAACGCCTGTAGAGGCGGGAAGGACCTTGACTCTGGGACGGCACCAGATTCTGTTTCAACTCGAACAGCGTGTTAGAAATCTGACATCTTTTTCCATTTGTCTGCTCCTTTCTATTCTTTGTTCGTAACTCTTTCCACATTCTCTCCTCCAGGTTCTTGTCAGGAGAATTAGCCGGACGAGAAGGAAATCGTCAGGAGCCATCTCGGAGCTTTTACTACGCTGTGACGCACGCACCCGCACAAACCTTTGAAGATTATTATTTGATTTTTTTTCCACCATTCCAAAAAGAAAAATTCAATGAAGTTCTTTTTTTGTTGTTTTAGGTTTTCTAAGTTCCGTATGGATCTCGATTTTTTGCAACGGTACCTGCAGCAGCGGGTCGGCCTCGTATAGCCGCTCGCATCAGTGCAGCTGTTCTCCTGTGTCAGAGCTCCGCCCTGGTCCCGGGGCCTTTTGCACACACCTGTATTTATCTATTTAAGTTATGGTCACCTGTAGGCATTCCTAAGTGCTCTTAGTTTTTCATCTAGTTTTGTAACTATTTTTATTTTTTTTTTGTAATAAAAGACTGAATAATAATAAAAAAAGAAATCTTGTGTATTTGTGTTCAAACACAGACAAATGCTTTGCAAAAACATCATTTTTGTAGGTTTCCAATGACACGCTGCAGGATGGACGTAAATACGGGACAAGGCAGGGATAAAAACCTTCTGGAGCCGCACTGTTGAAGAGTTTCTATAAAGAGCAGAACTATGAAGTAGCAGATATCCTTGTGAGATGTTTTAGGGTGTAACAATAATAGTCATGGTTGGATTTCTTTCCCTAATGAATCTCTTCAAGTCTTATTATAAGGTTTTGTCAGATGGGTTTATGGCAGTGGGTATTGTTGCTCCAATAATAACAGTGTGGCTGGTTAAGGTGACCGTGACCCAATAGGTTGCATTTGAGAGTCAGAAGTCAGATAAGAGGATTAAAGCCTGAAGCAATAGGTGCCTGATCTGATGACAGAAATATGTCGCGATTACAAAACACACACAAAAAAACATACCTGATCTTTTTTTTTTTTTTCATGAGAAGCAAGCTGCCAAACCATCTGCTTTGAAATGAGTGCTGATGGACTTTAAAGTCAGTGAATCCTGAATTTAAGACGTTTTAACGTGGCTGCTACTTTTACAATTTCTTTTCTTCTTAGATAAGTGGAAACAGCTTCTGAATTAAATAGGAGCCGTTTCTACACTCAGCCCGTAAACGCTTGTAGTGAAATGAAGCAGGGAAAAATGCATAGAGATCCAATAAGTCATCTTTTTTCCTTTTTTTCCCCCAGTATTTAGAAAGTATCAACTCTACTACAGACAAACCAATATCAGCTGGTGATATTAACCAATGACCTATAAAAAAAAGTTTCTGATTACCAAACTATTACCGAGTGATGCGTCCGGTAAAATGATTGAGGATAATCTTTTTTTTTGAAAAAGTTGCGGGATACTTGTACCTGCCACAATGGCATCTAATGCACAATCACTACGCAAGACTTCACTTTTGAGAAAAAACAAAAAGGAGTGTCAGTGCTTGTTTGATTTGAACAATCCAGGGAAGTACTAGGACAGATGTGATCTGGTCAGATGAGGCAAAATGTCATTGTGCAAACCACGTTTGGAGAAACACGGGAAAACTGAAACTGACACGTGGGAATGTTGTGTTGTGGGCTTTCAGTTTTTAACAGGTGCATGTAAATGTAATATCTCGTTTAGAACATTTTATACAAAGCAATAACTTCCATAGAGCCACTTAAGAAAAAAAAAAAAACATTCATACATCACTCGCACAAGGCTCAACTCCATTTCTCCTGTGCATCTAAATTTGACTCTGGCTTAAAAAGAAAAATTAAATAAGAAAAGGTGTGTGTGTGTGTGTGGGGGGGGAGGAACAGATCACTTTCATGTCAAAATCCAGAATAAAAAGTGCTTTATTGAAGTTGGAAATATCTTAAAATTATTTCCTACATATTAAAGAAGCGCCCAAAACTTAACAGTAATGATTGCTCTAGAGCCGGTTGCATCAATAGAAATACAAAAAAAAAAAAAAAAAGAAAAAGAAAAAAGTAGTAGTATAATAAAACCAGGAAATTAACAGAATGTATATGATACATTTTGTATTTTTGGGACAATCCAGTTTGGTAGAGTGCTTTTAAACATTTGGAGAAGTTGCTGTAGAGTTCAAATATTTATTAAAAAAAAAAAAGAAAGAAAAAGGCAACAATCTGATCTAAACTAGAAAAAACAAACAAACAAAAAAAAACGTTTAGTTATTAGTAGTACTGAAATATATTCAAATGCCATCCAGGCTCTCTCGTGTATTAGAAGCAGGAATCCCTAAAACTACCGAGTACAAACGGCAGCGTACAGACTGAATATGTACGTCTAGATGAATGAATCCATTATTCTGAAGGACTGTGTTTATAAAAAGTTGGAAGAAAATTTGCAGCTCAAAGAAAGAACTTGTAGATGCTTAAACCTGCTGTACACTACAGAACAGAACAGGTACAGAACCCTGATGAGAGACGTGCAAAAATACTTTAGAAAAACCCAACTTTTAATTTGAGTACATTTTGTTATTTTAACCCCTAGTGGTACCTATGACATAAATGTATTAGTTTTATGTATTTTTATGCTTTCTTAAAAAAAAAAAAAATAAAAAAAAAGGTTGATCAGCACTTAATGAAACTTCGACAGTACCAACATGGTCAAAAGCAAAAAGAAAAAAACATTTCTGACTTAAAGACTATTAGTTAAACTCTACATGGGAGTTTAAATGGAACAAAGTGCTTTGGTCAAATTAAACCTTTTCTTTTTTTTGGCAATAGTCACTCTTATTGTGAAGTACAGTGGAGGACCTGTGATGCTGCAGGCACGTTTTCCAGCCAGAGCGCCTTTAAAGTGTCCAAGCGATCATTCACTTTTTGAAATACTAGGGCATTTAAAAAAAATATACAAATAAAAATTGGTAACGGGGGTATTTTGGTGGGATAATGCACCAAAATATTTGGTCAAAGTCTTCAGACACAATACCAACCATCTTGCATTTCACCCTCTAGACATAAAACCAACAGAAAATCTGTGAAAGGACAGAATTCTGGTCGATCTAGAGGTGATTCCCCGAGAAGTATGCTTCCCTGCTGTGAATGCTTCAACCTTTTAAAACATTAGAGAAGTTCCTACAAAGTATGTGCAACTAAATTATTTTTATTCGCTTGTTTAAGATGATCAGATTGCTGAGGAACTTTTCATTAGCAATCAACAATGTTCCGTTTCCCTGGCACATAAATAATATGCGACACATTTCTATTTTACCACTTTTCAAAACAGGGAAAACGAGAGAACATGTCTTTAAATTAAGTCAGAGGTCTGTCTACGTAATGTGCAAGTTCTCCAAATTTGCGTAGCATGAATGTATCACAGACATTTCAGTGTAAAAAAAAAAAAAACATTTCTAAGGATTTTCAATCAATTTTTTAAAGGTTACCAATAAATGGAGGCTGCTGTAGCTAAAAATAATAATAATAATAATAATAAAAAGTAAAGAACAAAACAAGATCCTGAACACTGCAGTACATTCTTAAACGGTGATTGATGGGCAAAATAGGTGACCATGTAAAGGCAGTGAGTAAAACCTGGAGGCAAAAATAACAGGAAGTCAGTCAGTCTAATGTGGTTAATCTATATAAATGCTAGAACACAAGAAACAACATAAAGAAAAACAAAATACCAAAACGTCAAAGTGCAACAGCAACCAATCAAAATTAAGGCCAAAAATCTTCACTATTTATTTTCAAATAATGCAGTAATTCATCTGGAGAAGAAGTCTTAACTTAATCAAAACTAAATACTTTTTTTTTTTTAAAGATGAACAACAAAAACTTCATTTCAGTCACCCAAAAATAGATTTTTAACTTAAACTCCTATTAGATACAGGTTTGCTAATCGAGTGAGATAAGAATTAGTGACACGCCCGTTAGATCGGCTTCATATTATTGGTAAAAGGTAAATCAGTCAGCATTCCTTAGACGTTTTTATAGGAAATGTCATGGCACAGCAGGTAGCTTGCACTTTGGAACTGTAATGCTAAAACAGCATCACTTCAAGACACAAAGTCAGTCGCCTTCTGACACATTTTAAATATACAGTTGTTCCTAAGGAGCCAAAACGTGGTTCGCTTTTAAAAAGCAGGAAAACAAATCTAATTCTATGTGGAAATAATAAATAAAAAAAAAAAAAGCACACACAGAAGACCGCGAGAGGAAACTTGCTGCTGATTGCTGCACGACGGTTATTTCTGCTGCTTTGAAAAAAGAACACAAACACAAGACACCGATCAGTTCGCTAAGCTGGTTAATCGATCGCTGATGGGGTGTCACGCCACTGAGCCAATGTGAAGAAAAAAAAAAAAAAAGAGTTGAATTCGTAGTGCGTCCTCCAACGTCTGGTGGAGATCCCGCTCCGCTGGCGTTTTGAGCAAAGAGTCTGGAATGCAGAAAAGTCAGAAAACACTGAAAAGCAAAGGAAGGACGAAGATGGGGTGCTGTCAGTAAATCTATAAAGCTGAAAAATAAACTCAAGGCAATATGAGAGGAGCACATAAATGTCTAGAGACGTTATGGAAAAAAAAACCCCGTCAAAGTTTATCCGATAAACAAAAAGCAACAAAAAAAAAAAAGAATGGGGGGAGAAAGACGAAAGGAAAGCAAAAATTGTTCAAGATTGGGGAAATAAAGGCAAAGTACAAAGCAACAGTGAAGGCGGACAGAGTCATCCAGAAGGCATGCATGAATGACACACATCCGTACTGTTCGGCTTGCCGTCCGTCACACCGCTCGCGCCGCGCCGAGCGCCGCCGAGGGTCAGGACTGACTGAGCTCTTCCGATCGGGCCAGAGGACAGAGACGTCCTCGTCTCGTCTCCCGGTCAGGCCACGGGGCCTTCCGGGAGAAAGCAGAGAGGTCTGAGGGGCTGGGAGGTCTCCGACACAGGTTGGACAATGAAAAGACAAGAGGCTTTATTGGCCGATATTTCAGTGCTTTAGGGGCCCGTTGCTCTTGGCTACCGAGTCGGAGATTTCCAGGAAAGCGGTACGCATCAGGTTGTGCGATTGGTCGGACAGAGATGACACGTCGTCTGAGGTCAGTCCCTTTGTCTCAATCTTTGGAAGGATCTTCAACCTGATGACCCCTGTGTAAAAAAAAACAACAATAAAAACCGTCAAACATCATCTTACGCTTCAAAAACCTGTGCCTACGTACTAGGGACGTCCCAATCCGATACCGATATCAGAAATCGGTCTGATAAATAGCTCAGTTGTTCTCATACCTATTCGTGTTGACTATTGTTCTCTAACATCACTTGATAAATACTTTTCTAACACTCCACACTACAAAATAAGTGAGAAAAGTATGCAAGATTCGTGTAGATGTCGCATCGGGTATATCGGTATCGGCCAGAGCTCAAAGCTGCGATATCGGTATCGTATCGGAAGTGAAAAAGTTGCATCGGGAACTCCGAATAAGTACAGTGCAACATTTAGAGCAGAGTTACCTGATTTGAACTGCTTTTCTTTCCGAAGGTAGAAATTGCTGTAGGAGGAGAAGACTACAGGTACGATGGGAACCTAAAAAAAAATCAAAATAAAAAAAAGGGAGACAAAGAAGTCAAAATATCAGAATAGAAACATCCTGTATTAAAAAGACCATCCATGCCTTTATTACAACCATTTATTGCTTTTAAATGTACTGCGTAAATGTACGGGACTGGAGCCAGTGAAATGATTCAAAGTGAAACAAAATTGTGTTAGAATGACCCAATCAAAGTCCAGATCCAACAGAAAATATCTGCAGGACTCAAAAATACCGATTAAAAGAGAAATTAAATGAGGTTCAGCTACTATGTAAGCTAAAATTCTCATCCTCCAGGTGTTTAACTTACCATCAGACATCTTCCAGCTGTAACTGCAGTTTTCGCTCAAGGCAGAATATAAATGTGTGCCGCATTTCAGATTTTTATTAGTAAAATAAAGAAATAAAATAAAACCATGCATCTTTCTCCATCAACAGTCACGTGTTACTTTGTGCTTACGCAAAATCAAATAAAATCTCAATAAAAGTTTGTGGTGGTGAGAAAATACAAAAATTTAAGGTACCGTACTTGTATAGACATCTATACGCCTCAGTCCTGATGTACACGGGGAGTCAACTGATACGAATCTTTAGCAGAAAGTTACGAACCTATTAGCTTAACATTTGTTTTCAGGGGTGAAGAAAGCTGTGCTTCCAGACCACATGTTACTTATTCCACAATGTGTTTTTTAATTCGTTCCACCTGCATGTGCGCCACGAAACGCCACCGACAGAACGGAGACCTCCCACCTGCAGGCATGCGGAGATTAAAGACCGTAAGCGCGAGCAGCTGAGCCGTGAATTACACAGCAGTCAATCTGTGCTGAGAGCTCCGTTTGCTCTAAACATCTGAGGCAATAAAACAACAGAAAACAATGTGCACGAGGATCAAAGCTAGGATTCCTCGACAAACATGCTACAAAATAAAAAATTTTTTTAAATCATTCAGGATGCAGATGCTGTAATCTATGTAGTCAGTAAGGCTACATTATAACTTGGCTGTGCTCCATGTAAGACTTCTGGCTCCCCCGTGTGTCGGTGAGCCAAAGTTTGAGAGAAGTTTTCTGGAATACGGCCAAGTCCGTGTCAGTCCCTTCAGTCAAAGTCGGCGGAACAAGCAGGATGAGGGTGTGAATAGCAGCACAAACAGACTGACTCCAGTCAGCGTGGGAGAACACACACACACGGCACAGCGCTAAAAAGGATATGGGAAGCCAAACAACGATAAGTCAAACACACTTACTTGTGCCTGTACAGCCAGGTGGAAAGCCCCTTTTTTAAAGGGCAGCAAGTCGCCGTTCTGGTTGCGCGTTCCCTCTGGGAAGACCCACAATCGAATCTATGGGGGACGGGGGGGAAAAAGGGTCGAACGAAGGAGGAGAGGGAAGAGGGCGATTTAGAACCAAAATCTCTGCCAAAAACAACCTTAAGATACAGACGTGCCCCCATGTTTCCTAAACACTTTGATTACCTGCTCGTCGAGCATGGTTTTGGCAGCGTCGGTCATGACGCTCTTGGCGTCGCTTGTCTTTTTGCGGTTGATGAAAACGATGCCGGCGAGCCAGCAGATGAGGCCGACTGTGCCGGCGTAAACCAGCTCCTTCTTGGCTATCGTGGTGCAGCGGTCGGGTAGGATCTCCATCATCCCTGTGAGACATTAAAGTTAGTACGGTGTTAAGAGGACAGAAACGCCAAATGTAACGGTTTATTTACATTCGGCGCTGTGCAAAATGTAACTTAGTTAGGAGAAGAAATGATCTGATCACGAACAAACATTTAATTTTATATGTGTGCATGATCACAAGCTGTAGTGTTAGGCCAACTGGGATAGGTTTCAAATCTGAACTCATTAGTAGCCAGCATGGGGCGACTGGTGTGACTTCCAATCAAAACCCAAACTTAATTTATTAGGGTTTCTGCACGTCTCTCCAACTCCAATTTAAGACCAATAGGAAAGAAATTTAAGATATGTATTACAACAAAAATATACAAAAGAAAGTTCCATGTTTTATATAGCAGTCCCATTCTTTTTTTGTACAAAATAACATTGCATGAGTTGCAACAGAAGTGAACCAGTGGTGAAGATGAACGTCGTCCAGCCAACAGGCGATAATTTACCCTCATCAACGACAGATGCAAAAAAAAAAGCTGGCTAGCTAGGTAGCAAGGGTTTATTAGCAGCTAATTAGCGGTAGCCTCAACCGCCTCGAGTCACAGAACGTAGCGAAGATGTCTGTGTGCAACTTAGACTTTCACCTGACAGAAATGTCTCACAAGAAAAATAAACTACATAGAATATGCAAGATTAAATATTCCTGCCAGAACTAAATTTACAACCTGTGATTATGATTTAAGGCCAACCAAATTTCATTTTTTCTAATGAATTTATGACATTTTGAAGGACTTAACTTTAGATACATAAATGTAAGGCTATTTAAGGATGAGTGGACACTTTGTTTATTACCTTGGCAAGCATTTTCCTTCAAATCATGTGGTTCACTAATTTTACATCTACCGCTGTAAAATTCGACTTTTAGCGTCACATACGTCGTTATCAAAACTTTTCACTCCCTTTGAACTCAGATGCCCCCTGGTCTATCCCATAAAACACCGGTTAAATACTCAAAAATTTTTGGTTGTAAAGTGATAAAATTACAGGTGATCAATTCGCAGTTTTCAGGATGATTTCCGATCTTTAAAAAGTCCAATCTGCCGATTCCGATATTGGCCGATACCGATTTTTTTTTGTTTTGTCTGAAAAGTCGCCAAGTTGGCAACAGTGGGGTAACTATTGTGAATCGCACACATGCATCTGTGACCTGGTGGGCGGGTCTGACTGAGCAAAAGATGGTAGCGACTGATTTTTAGAGCTATGCATTGGTTTATAAGACTGACGCACAAAATTGGTTTCTCATGCAAGTATTGGATGGTCATCCAAACTTAAGGAATTTAATTGGAATCCTATACAAAATATTCAAACGTTCAATAGAACAAACAAAAGGAAAAAGAAACTGTTCAAGTCCATATATGTTTTGCACAGTGCTCGCCTAATAAAAGATTACGTTCCATTCAAGTACAGCAAGTACAAAGTTCCTATTAAGAAATAATATCTGGAAGTCTGGGACGAACTTTGACTTCTTCTACTTGGAGTCGGATTTGCTGACGTTTAAATCCTTGATATCAGGTATGCTGAATGTGAAAACACACCACGTATCTTTATTGATGGGAGTTATCCTGCCTGCTTTAACAACCTCTCTGTAGTGAGTGATACGCCAGAGCCATAAAACTCAAGAGAAAGGAAGACGACGTCGGGTGAGGAAAGGACAGAAAACTGAAGGGTGAGTGAACTTCTACCAGCGTAGAGAAAAACAGAAAACTGAACACCGAGAGAGAAAATTTCATCTGCTCTAGGAGGAGCTCTGGTATTAATGGCCGAGTGCAGCTGTTGGCATGGCAACTTGGACGCCGAGTCAGCCTCCCGCTGAGCTTTTTCCTGCACTAATGAGATGCCTGGCTCTCCTCCTGCTGTCACCACGCTGGCCAGGAGCCTGCGCTCATCACTCACCGACACAGAGAAACACTCCTCCTGGGCCAATAATGGGAAGTAAACACACCTAACCTAAATTAGTGTCACTTCACACTCTAGATTTTGGATTAAGCTGAAAGTAAAAAAAAAAAAAAGGCACTAAAACTGACAACAAACACGGCAGAGTGGCCAAGAACTCAACCAAAGATGGTGATGAAATGCATCGCCAGGCGTTCTAGTGAAATGCTGGGTTGTTATTCGTTCTAATTTTAGAAAAAAAACGACTCTACAAATCCATCCTCAGAAGAAGGATGAGGAAAGGGGGAATTGTTACTAAAAAAAAAAAAAAAAAAGCAGAGGTCTAAAGTTTGAAAGTAATATACTTGGCGCCGGGCCTCAACGGTGGACTCGTGAAGTCATGGTCTGCTCTGCGTTTCTCTGAATGAACCGACAGACGTATTAAACCTTGGATGGCGATAGGAACTGATGCATCCAGCAGTCCTCCACCTTATAAAGTGCACTTTTATACTGTTTGGTCAGAGATTTAAAGCAGACTGTGACGGCTGGCCGGCATCCACAGGATCAGGATGAGTTGAACTCCAGATCTACAGCAGACGGCCTTGGATCACAAAGGTTTTCTACAGCAAGAAAAACTACAGGGAAGCTGTCGTTGATTGACCCGTTTTAGAGACAGACAAACACTGAGGTCTGTCCTGGCAAATCAACCATAAATTGACACAGATGGTCATCTGTCAGCATGTGAATGACTGAAAGTAGTGTGAAGGGCTTTAACCAACTTTATATCTTAAGCAGCTTCAATAGTTAGATTAAATTTATAAACCCCTCTGGAAAACTCCTGAAGAGAAATTGACATCTCTATCACACACAGCAGTGAGAGACATACATTTGAGATATATATATAAAATAAATAAATATTTTATTTCACTTATGTTTTTTTAGCTGGGTCCTGGCTCCAGTGTTCTTACCACTAATCATTACCCAGCTTTGACGCCTTCCTATGCAGTCTTTATAAAGTTTCACAGCTTACTCTTGATAGCCAACTTCTAAAATACTAGTTTTTAAGCCAAATCTTATTAGATGTAAATCCTTTCATAGCAAAGGAGCTCATATTTAGATAATTAAAGAGAAATTATTCATTTCAATGACTTAATGAATGCAAAATAAGCAGGATTTTTTGAGGAAATAACAATGAAAAAGGGCTTTGAGGTTTTGTCAAGAAATATTTTCCACATTCTCTGGAAAGAACTGCAATACAAATAATGAATGTAACCACAACTACTTACCAAAATTAAATTACATTAAGTTATATATTTAGCAATGAATGAACCAACGCACCAATTAAAGAACTGGTGTGGAAAACCTGGACATATTTAAGACATGCAAAAATTCTGAGCAAATATAGCTGCAAAAGGCCAAATTTAGCAAGTATTTCCACAAGATAATTCAAAAATCAAGGAAATGTAATACTGATTTTCGCTAGCATAATATCCATCTGACTTTTTCCTTTTCTGACTTAAATAATAGAAATTACATTGTGATCCATATTTAAATACCATAAAACTGGGCCATCTTTACAATAAGTTATCGTAATTTGATAGATATGAACCCAAATCATTGTGTAATGTTGGCTTGAAGGAATAAAATCCATCTACCAATCAGTAAGAGATGAGGTCCAGACATTGTAGCAATTCAGAAAGTTATTCATTTGAAAGCGTAATCATGGCTTCCACCTTCTTTGAAACGTTGGATTGCTCATTTTTACTGATAGATTTGCAGAGCAGAGGGTGAAAAAAACAAATCCATATTGCTCCCATTAAGAAGGAGGGGTTCTTTCTGTACATTTGCCAGAGAGATTGAATTCAGCAGATTTATATTTAGAACCCCCTTTACAAGCTTAGTGGCACAATTCTTCCATCTGGGACTAATTGTGTGTGTGTGCGTGTGCGTGTGTGTGTGTGTGTGTGTGTTCAAATTGGGGTTCTGTTGTTAATGGCAAAAAAAACAAAAAAAAAACAAGCATTGGTTTCTACCATAAAACGGATCTTATTTTTAAAAAAAGCTAAGGAGAAACGACCATCTGCTCAACCATCTTGGATGACTCTTTAAATCTTTCAGTCGGTGCTAAAAAAATAAAATGATCGTGTTGGTTGAAAATAAACTCAAAACCTGGTTCAGAGGTGACATGACAGGAGCCACGACCCTACCCAGAACATCCAGGGAGCTCTGGTGGTTGGAGATGATGACATAAGGCCCTTCTGTCTGCAGGTGCTCCCAGCCGCTCACGTCAATTCGAAGCCCCAACAAGTACTTGACGTGATGGACCATAGAACGGATAATCCTGGACAGGAAAAAGGGCGGGAAGAAAAAGAAAGTTATGACGGTGCTGAAAATTTTAGGTTTTAGTTAAACTACCATTATTCTGTGCTCAGACAGATATGTTATCAAGTGCAATCACTTTATTCAGCAGATATTCTCAGCACATTCATTTTAAGTTACAAAACAACTTGTACCGTAGCTGAAATAATACAAATGATAACTCAGGTGGCTGCTCAGTCAGATGTCGGCTTTTTGTGGCTCACACATCACTTCTTTGTATCATCTCCCACTAGATACAACTACACTCTTCAAAACGACTAAAAGATAGTTATGTTTAAATATTGTACAACCCTTGTCTTGGGTGTCGGTTTTAGGAACAGCTGACAAGCTTCTGTGAGAAGTACAGATTAGTTTCTAGAAGTTTCTTGCACCTCTTGTGTTTAATCTAACTTGATAGCTAAATTTCCTTCCCTTTTTAACAACTTCCACAGTAGGCAGTAAGAGTGTTCTAATATGGTTTTCACTTTCAATACCATATCGATATCACAGCTTTGAGTATTTGCCGATATCGATATTGACCCGATACGATATCACCATGAATCATACATACTTATTATTTTGTAGTGTTTAGTGTTAGAAAAGGCTTCATCAAGTGATGTTATATGGATGAGAACAACTGAACCATTTATTATTAACCAATGGGTCTTCATTCAGGATTCAAGCGCTGGTGGGAAATTCTTTGATCAGATTTTAGATAGCCCCAATATAATCATGAACTCGTGTTTTGTCTAATTTCCGACCAATATAGCCAGTGGTGTTAGTGTGAACTGCTAGGACATCTGCTGATATAGGTCAAATTTTGTTTTCTGATTGGTTGGTCACCGATCAGAGCTGGTCAAGTGTATAAAAATCATCTGGTTCTAGTAAACAGTCGATCGCTTGATGAGCCGCCAGTTTTAAGCAATCGTTTTTCAATATTCTCTTCAAAAAGATAAAAAATTATAGCTCAGTCAAATCTCTGAAAATCATCATCTTCATTCTCTCATTGCTTGACTACACAACTTCCTTCCTGAAAAAGACTATTTATATCAAAGGTTTTAAATTTCCTTCAAACTAAAACAGGCTCCTGTGAAGACTTTATGTAATAAGATTGAAAGGTTGATATTGAAATTAAAACAATATATCAGAAGCCATCTGTGCACACAAGAATTACAAGACTCCAGGTCTGATTTTGATCATTTATGGAGTTTCGTTTCACCGTCTCCAACTTTCACTCCTGAATTTGATGGTTCTGCTTTCTCTGGAATCACTTTCTGTAGCTTCAAGCTACATGAATGGCCACAAGCAGCCGGGTTTGAAAAGCACCAACTACTCCATTGATTTTTTTAATTTTTATTACTTGGTGTTTGACCTTTGCTCTTTTTCCTTGTGACTGAACAGCAACTCATCCTGGTTTCAGTGTAAACTTAGTGCAAAAAGGCACATTTTTAACTCCGATGCTGTGATTGCATTTTGTGGTTTTGTTATTACACAGTTGCACTGACATAAGCCAGAGGGCTGCAAATAAAGCAGAGGAAGTGTTTTCTAAAAGAAGATGCAGCATCATGTGCAGTTTCTATTTTTGCTCAATCTGGTCTCAGATGTCAGTCATGTCTCCACCCTCAGGTCAAAATGTGTTTATTTTAGGATGTAAAAAGACCAGGAAGGGAAGCCCCATAAAAGGGTGTTTACAAACAAGCAAAGGGGAATCTCATAGTAACGGTTTTCAATTATCGTTATCCTTGACTGGTCTAGCTTGGACATTAAAGTTTGTCTTCAGAGAAATAAGAGAATTACTTAAAAAAAAAAAACCACACACATGCAAACCTAATGTAAACTTTGTTCCCAATCTTAATCACACATCTGCTAAATTGTAGCTGGCATGTAAATCTGTCCTTTTACTTTTTATTATGTCTATAACTAGTGGTGCACCGATTGCAGCTTTCAGGCCAATAACAGATCTTCAAAAAGCTTGACTTGTCGATTTTGATTTTGGCCAATACCGATCTCTTTTTATATATAATCAACACTGTTAGATGTTGCAAAGTCACAATAAACCTTTAATTTTCCTAGTTTTATATATATATATATATATATATATATATATATATATATATTGTACAATACCCATGAAACTATACAAACACATTCTGACTGTACATGAGGGAGTTCCTTTAGTGATTTTCAAACCTTTGTGGCGTTAGATAAGATCGGTGGATAAAATCAAGTGTCGGCCAATCACAGATCACGCAAAATTAAGGAAATCTGGGCTGAACTGTGGAGGAACTGCAGAAATCCACAGCTCTAGTTGATATCTGAAATCTACTATTAGTGCACTTAACAAATCTGATTTTTGTTTAAACATAACCTGAAAAACAGAATGTGTGGAGAAAAACCAACACTGCACGTCACTCCTATAGTGAACTGCAACTTGGTAATCGGTGACCTACAGGCACACAACGTTAAGTCTTTTCATCCCAAATGTTTTCTTGTTTGAATGTAATCTCTACCATCCATCCACTCCAGCAGTCCTTTGGGTACGTATCAAAAATTAAATTCAGAAGTCGGATGTCGGCAAAAAAAAAAAAGAACAATTGAGCACAACAAACTCTACCAACAGAGCAAAACAAATCTGACGGTCATCAAGCCCATATGAAATTAAACTGTCTTTTGTTCTGGAATGTGGAATAGAAAGAATAATGGGTCTCATCTTGAGAATATAAGCATTTATAGACTTTTTGACGGGGCATGAAAATAATACTACACACATTCATCTGATAAACTTCAAACAGTCTTTACTGGGAGGATCAAACCTCCCTTTTTCCCTTTGGTAATTCACACTCTTGCTCTAAAGGTAACCTTTCAGCAAGACCTCGTGGTGATGAAGTGCTCAGTCCGGTGCAAAAGGCACCGACACGCAATCACTCGCTGTTGCAACGACTGCAACACCAGTCCAGAGTTTTACAACCAACCCAAGCAGATTTCATTAGGGAAAATTTCATTATCAGTCCAAAAGTCAAATCCTTTGAACTTATCAGGCGTGATCATGTTTAGGCAAGAACCAAAGTCCACAACTAAGAGTAAATCTGGCCTGCAATCCACAAAACTACTGAATTGACAAACCACATACCACAGCTCAACTTAGTCAGCCTTTTCTTTATTTTTACAAGTTAAAGGTCAAGCTTATCTAGGGCAGGGCCGTGATCATAAGGGAGGAGGGACTGAACAAACTATTACTTCATCAGAAATGCATGAATTCCCATAGATAAAGCAGTTTCACTGGGATTTGGGTAATAAGTGTTTTTTAAAAAAAGAAATCATGTGGTTAATGGTCAGATCTCACCCACTTTAGAAAAAAGTAGGCATGGCAGGCAATTATCTTACCATTTATCTTAATTGTTCTTTTTTTTCCCACAACAATGATAAGCTCTGCACTATAATGTTTGCAAACTAATAACTAAAAGTATCATTAAGACTGTAAGTTTTCATCTGTTCCTCACTGGAGCAGCAGTAAATATTTGTAATATTTGTAATTGTTTAGTTAAACTGTACTAACGGATGTATCTGGTGTCTTGAAGTAGCATATTTGGCAAGCTACAAGTTGTTTCTTGAGGAGTATTTGTGTTAGTGTGGATTTGACATGCTCTTCCTGCCAAAACAATCGACTACCCAAAAATTGAAGACAAAGAAACAGTAAAGGGTTTTTAAATAGATTTCGTCATCCCCTTTAAAGTTATCATAATAAAGCCATTGAAATACTGTCGTCAACCCTTAAGCATACCCACATCTAAAAGCTAGTAGTCCGTTAGGCGATTGTTGGGACTTGAAACGATTGTTGTGACGGTTCTCCTTTAGCAAAATATCTATAACAAAGTGATTCACACCGGAGCATATTCATGTGTTATGATTGCTTAAACAAAGTCCAGACCTGAATTTAATTGAGAAAGACTTGAAAGTTGGTGTTCAAAGATGGTCTCCAGCTTGAAGTGTTTTTTTTTGAAGAAGAGAAGGCAAAGATGCCAAACTGTGCATGATCAAAACTGGTGAAAACGGGGGTTGCACCTATATAAAATTTAGGCCAATATCTAATATTATTTTTACTTTTATGGCCGCTAACCGATATTATATATCTCCCTACCCTTTCCACTGCGACAAAATAGACCACACTGCTTCGACTCAACATCCTACAGTCTTTGCGCTGCATCACGGTCACGTGATTAAACAAATACTGCATGGCCAATCCCCTACTCTTCCAGAAACGCAAAGGGCAACAAGTTTAAAATAAACCTCGGTTGTCAAAATCAGTCAAGTTTTACTTAGCGGAATGATACCAATATGTCAAAAAATGACTAATATTGGTTAATACCGATGTTAATGTGGGCACATCATGCATCCCAACTGAAAACATATCCCAAAATATTTGCAGCAGTAACTGGTGTGGTAGCTGATTCTAAAAAGTATTCGCATGAGGAGGCTGAATACAAATATATTTTTTTTAGATTTTATTCATAAATCTAAATGACATCTATGCATCATTTTCCTGTAAGTTTCTAATTATACACACGCTACTCTGTGTCGGTCTAAAACAAAATATCCTCCAAAACACACAGCATGGCAAAATATGGAAATGTTCAAGAGACTGAATACTTCTGCAAGGCAATGCATGTCTGATCGTGTACACTGGCTTCCTCTGTAATTCTCCTGTTTGAGCAAAAATACAACCGCCATGAAGACAAAGACTCGTCTCCCACTGACTCTAGTACAATTGCACAATCTGTAACCGGAGCTCAAGTAGTGGTGAGTGAGGAAAAAAAAGAAAAACAAACGTCTATCTTTAAATGTTATCATGAGATCCAGACTTGATAATGAAGACTGGACTCGTACCCAGAATTTAGCAGCAATTCAAGGTGATTCCCTGGAGAACAGCACGCAAACAAAAACACAAGCACTAAATTAAATGAAGCTTTTATAGGGGCATTGAGCAGACTGAACAAATGTGAGTCTGTTTTACCCAGTGAGTCGACTGAATGCATTCCAAGTCAGCTGCAGAGTCCCTAGTCAGGCCCAGAATTCAGGCGTTTGTGTGGCAGCAAAATGTCTGACAGTCCCCATTTATCCTGTTGAATCGCTCTGGCCTTTCTGCGCACGAGTGCCAAACGTGTACCCACCAAAATCTGTTCACCGCTCAGTTCAAGGTATGCCCCCAACTGAGTTGCTTTGTCACAGTCAACAAGTCCAGATAACCTTTGAGCGGGCAAGCACGATACACTGGCGCAACATGACACCACCAGACTGCGAAACAGTTATTCCTAGCGCATTGAGGCAACTCTTGGGTTGAGGACGTCAGGACCCGATGAGGTTCCCAGGAGGATCTGCCTCATGACTATTCATTAACCCAAGCCTAATCAGGGAAAATTCGTCATCTGGCATCTGTCTCTTGGAGGTAATTACTGGAATGTGTGCAGCGGTCTATCAGAAAAACCCCTGGTCAGTAGATCCAAACACTTTTTTGGCTAAAAATAAAATAACTGATTCCTTCCGACGTCGGGAATGAGGTATGAGATTCAGATGAAAACATGCAAAGTCAGGATTTGAGAAATTCAAATACAAAGCAGCATTAGGATATTAGCAGGAACAAGCAAATGAAGGACTATTGTTGGGTACTGCAATGACTCTTTTCAGTCACCCGTAGGTTCCCAGAAGAGATACACCAAGAAGGTGAACGAAATTTGTCAATTTTCAACTGACCAGTGATCAACTATCCATAAACTAAAAATAAATAAATAAAAAATCCAATATTTTTCTGACCAGTGAACACATCCCTTCTGCTCCCTACAAAATGTGTTGCTTTGCAAGCCGTTACTGCAGGACGAAGACTCAAAGTTAGTGATTTTCTGTTTGAGCAAAGTGTTTTAAGTTAAAGTCTGGAGAAGCAAAACTATGCAAGACGACTATTTTTTACACAGGGATGTCGACAACAGAAAGCCTGAATTTAATGGGTGCTTATCGTTTTTTGCACCTTTGCCATTTTGTAGGTTTGGTCGATGCTTGCCGATATTTTCCCCACGACTTATAAACATGAGCTTTCATGGAAGCACTGTCAGCGGTGTGGTCGTTGTTTTACTGTGCCAAAAGAGTAGGGAAATAAGTCTAGTATATATAATGAAATAACAAATGTGATATCAGTATCAGTTGTCAACCATATCAGCAACGTTAATGTCGGCCCAAATTTTGATATCACTGCATCCCTAGAAATAGTGTCTAAATTCTCTAGGAAATAGACACAGACACTGCTATTCACAGTTGATCCTAACCATTTTAGCTTGTTTTTGTGCGACGTCACACACATCCCAATTATAAACATCAATGACAAGAATGCTAGAAGAAAATATATATCTGAAACACTTATTCAGAATTCTTAAAAATAAACCAGAATCGGATGGTCAGAGTTTAAAAACAACAAAACCGAGATCAAAAATTGGCCATAAATTTATGATCGGTACCTAGTGTTCATCACTTTCACTGATTTTCAGCTTCTCATTCACTGAAATCCATATCAGCTGTGGAAACTAAACACAAGGAAGGTACATGCAACTGTCAACACACATTATTAGCATTAAGATCATAAATGCATGACACTGCAAACTAAAATAGCCTCAAGTATTGAATCCAATCAGTCACTTCACCATGCAATGACACGACTGGATAGATTGTGCAGCTTTAAAGAACTCATCAGAACCATGCAGAGGTTCTCTAGGAATTAAATCCCAATGCTCAAAATTCAATGAAAAAGTATGCATAGTAAGTGAAAAGATTTTAATGAATTATGCTGGAGAATATTGAGTACATATAAACAAAAGTTGTATAAGTTTCCTAATTGGTCTGGCTGGGCTAGGGGTTATTGAAAACTTTGCTTTCTTAACGAATGCTATAAATATTAGACAACTGACTGAGATTGCTGTTGACAGCATAAAACAGGATAATCATTCTTGCCCGATACTAAAACAAACATCAACCGGGAGTTAGCAACGTTTGCTAACAGTAACACATTCCTGCTGCCAACGTGTGAGCGGGGCTAATATAGCATACGATTAAAAATTAGTTGCTTTTTGGGGGAGTGTTTTTTTTTTTGTTTGTTTTTTCGGTTTTCTTTGCTGACAGAAAAGTTGAACATTTTCATATATTACTCTCTCCTCGTCCTACGCGCTGGCTAATTTTTATATTTCCACAAAAGTTTGGGCTACAATGAGAGCACAGCCAGCCTCATCTGAATGTTTCATATCAACAACTGCTGCTAAAACAGCTAGCAGGCTAACGGCTGCTAACTGTCAGACATTTCCAACTCACCTCATGTTTCCCACGTCTCTCCCTCCGCTTTTAAGTAAACATGCGGGAATCCCCAGCATGGCCAGGAACATCATCCAGGCCACGTAGAAGAACTTTTTGAAATAGAACACAAACGTGCTGCTGGTCCACATCAGGAGTGGAAACAGCAGCAGCAGCAGCATCCACGCCACATCCATAGCGGTACACTGGAGAGACTCGCGGCCAGCCGAAAGCGCTCGCAGGTCGGATGAGGAAGCCGCCAGGCTACGGTCCAAGAAGGGAGAAGGGGCGCACCACGACCCCGACGGACATTACACAACCGGAGAGTGTTTCCCTTCAATGCGCAAGAGTCAAAGCGATGCTTGGACCGTGGGCAGCACGGAATGAACAGGCAGCGCGGCTCATCTGTTGCTAAATGGCATCATGAGGTGGAGTCAAATCGTCATCGGTTTTGCTTGCTTTTCTGTTTCCGGTTGGTTCACGGCGGACGGGGTCAGATGTCACGAGCTGCATAATTAGTGTTTTCACAGCAGAGACAGATGAACCGCCCAAACGTCCGTCAGCAGATTCGTAACTTTCAGCTGGTTTATTCGAAATCACAAAAACTGCAGGCAGCAGAGCACCTGCTTAATGTTTTTATTTTTATTCTCATTTTTAAGATCCTGGGCAAAATGTCACTTAAGGGCCCCAAGAGTGCTAACAAGGAGGGCCCGGCCCTGTCCATCCTTCTGAAATGTATCCTTACGCATCAATTTAACCTGCTTCTTAAAACCAAATGCCACAATGTGTAACTATTATTGCTTCCTCTTGTGTCCATCTCACAATACAACACCAACAGTAAGCTTACATTATAACTCTGCAAGCATAACTTCTGTGCAATGGAGGTTTTCCTACAACTGGTGCACTGCATTCATCAAACTGTCTGTAAATTCAAGTTGTCTTGGTGCCACCGGGGGCCCCTAAAATGCCGCAAAGTAAATCCGTAGCTTTGACTGGCCCTGTTGGAGGATTCTTTATTACCCTTCTATGTGGTTCACCATCCAAAATTACCATTGTAATGATCTCTAGGTGTTCGCTGCTACCCGTCGGCATCAGATTAGTTTGACTGCAGATTAAAGCAGATGTTCAACTGGATTAGTGGTAATAATCCAGTCCCTGGCCATAATCTGACACTGTCCGGTCGCCCTGACAAAGACGTTTCGGCTACGTCGAGGAGCTCTACTTGACATGATTTGGAGGATTATGATGAAGTGGCAGATAATCCTAATCTAATGTGTGTAGAGATACTGTTACTGTTACAGACCTCCATTTAAGTACAGCTTAAATACACATAATAAAAATAAAAACATCCTTAAGATTTCTTTTTTTATTATTATTTTGAATCATACTTAGTAAACTTCTCCATACTTTATTGCATTAAAAGCAAACACTTTAAGGTATTTCTTTGCAATTTGGGATGATCAATCAACACAAAGTAGTCTATAATTATGAAGTGAAAAGAAAAGCATACATTATTGATGATTTTCAAAACTGTTTTTATCAACAAGACTGAATTATTTCAGACTTTCAGATTTTTTTTGTGCACCTCTGATTTGGCTCAGTTAAATCCAGTGCAACGCCCTCAATTAGTAAAGACATCCCCACATGTGTGTAACTTGCAGTGAAACTCAGAAATATACACTGATGTTGGTGGTCAGAGTATGAAAAAAAGTGAAAAGGTCAATGGGTATGAACACATTTACGTGGCTCAGTGTAAGAGTAAACTCTGTTGTTAATGTTAGACTGTTCAAATTTGACTAAATACGCAGTGTCAACAAGAAGTGTGGAGTTGGCCTGGTGGGGCGTGTTGATGTTTGCGAAGGAAGTGTGAGTCAGCAAACTGCGGCCATGAGTTAAATATTCTAGTACTTATTTCTATCAATGTACTTCCACAAAAACTGCAGTATTAAAAGAAAAAAATAGAATGCTTAAAAACACCAAAATCAATACAAATATTACTGCTTTCCTACGGTACATTGTGTTCTGTGCTGTAAATGTATTTCGGTTTTATTGACTGACAAATAAACAAATCACGAACCACAAAGCAACCAATTATTTTCCATAATAAGTTTTTTTAAAAATGGCCCTATAAATAAACAAATGACCTTTGGTTCATGCATCTTTGAGTTGTTAAGCACAAATATCCAGAGTACATACCACTTGTTTGACATTTTTAAAAAAGCCTTTGAGCTCCCCCTGATGGTGTACAATATTACTGCAGTTATGATATGATAGTTCCTAAATGCATACTTTAAAAAAAAAAAAAAAATTTAACCAAAACTCTTATTGTATCACAGTATATCCCATAAAGGTCTACACATGCTTAATAATAATGAAGCTGGACAACGCAATTAAATGAAAGGACACTTGCTCAACATGTATTTGATTTCACAAGGCATAATACAGTATATGTGCATAAAAAAAGCGTATTGTGTTGTTCGAATTATTTTTACACATGAAACAAGCAGTGTCTTAGGCTTAAAGACATCCAGTTGTACATATTTATCCACATTACACAGTCAAATTCACACAATAAAACATTTTTGTATCATACAAATATTGAACTACAGACGTTTCTTCATTACATCCTGGTGAAACTAATTAATATAGACTCTGTTTCCTGTAAAGCAGTTCCAGTCACAGTTTATTAGTTACGTTGATAGCGTCTTGGGAAACGTGATAAAAATTGGTGTTTTTCTATTTTTCACCACCAGATGGCAGCGCTGTTGCAGATACGAGGACTACACCACTGACACCTGACTACTAGCTGCTTAAAGGACAATCTACAGAGAAGTAAGATGAATCTTTATGATAAACAAGAGGATGTTTTAATGCCTTATCTCTTCAAGGGATACTAAGCTTCTTTGCTTGCATGTGAAGGGTTTTAGGAAGGTATCAGTGAACCAGAGCTCTCAGTGCCTGTGTCAGGTGTCAAAACGTACCAGAATGCCATCCCTAGCCACTTTTTGTCATGTCTCGACAGATTTATTTTGTACTATACTCTATACTAGTTTTGGCATAACTAAATGAATTCTCCTCCTTGAGACTTCTTAGTGAGTTTTATCCCTGTTTGGCCTAAACTCAATTCAAACCTTATTCCTAAACCTAGGCCCTATCACAAAAACAGCACCTCTTTTTATATGGCCTGGGCTTTGAGTCCCATTAGAAGTAGTTGGTCCTCACAATGTAGTATTTGTTGGACCAATGGGCCTTACAAGTTGAGAAATCCTGCATACTCACTTTTTAAGGGTTTTATTTTTAAAACCATGTCGAATTTATTTTCACTTCCCAATTCAATTATGCACCCAACTATTTGCGTTTCTCTATCTCATGATATCCCAATAAAATACACAGAGGTTTGTGGTTACAACGTGACAAAATGTGTGTAAAGAGAGAGCTGACTGTATGCAAAAAAACACAGACCATGAGGTCTGAAGTTTTGAATAAAGCCATGGCAATGGAGAAGGCAGATTACGATCACTGTCGACTCTGCAGCCAGTCTGTCGTCGAAAATTGTGCAACTTGAATGCAACATCCTGTGTGCGCGCAGTTTGGGACTGAGAAGCTGCAGCTAGGGCGAATGCCACGCAAATTTACACCAGGTTATTGGGCAGCTATAGAGAGAAAGTCTAGAGAAAGTGGGGGTTTGCCCACCAGAGGTTAGCATGTAACCCACTGGGAGTATTCAATTAAACATCTGCCACGGGTGGTGACCTCTCCCTGAGCCTCCCACTACCCCCCACCGTCTCTCCCGCATTCGGGCTCCTGCATTTCTAAACAGGGCCTCTCCCCGGTTCGGTTGCGCAGGAGATAGTGAGTGAGCAAAGTATTGGTGGTTGAGGCTTTATTGGCCAGCCCCCGCAGTGTCACCCCCCGCCATGCTTCCCCCTCTCTCTCTCTGCTGCTGGTGCAGGCGCAGGAACAGCTGTCATTGAGTAGCGCGCTGCGGATAGCGAGCCTCTCCACTTTGAAGATTATTACGCAGGAGCTTCTCACCATCCGGCGTGATTCAGATACGATGAGGCACTGAAAAAAAAAAAATAGAATAAAAAATCTGAGAGCGGTGATACGTTTCCCCACTACTAAGAGCTGGTGACAGGCGAATATATCAGAGACAAGAAAAAAAAAACAAAAAAAACGTCTGTCTGTCGCTGTTCTCTCTGAATGCGCGCGTGTTGAGAAAAAACCCACCTCCGTAGCAGTTGTGGATTATTCCGAGGACACCGCGCTGAAACCATGAGCTGGGGGACGGAGCTATGGGTGAGTCTCCACCACACTTGTTCTCTTTAGTTATTCAGCTTGGGAGGCTGCAACGGTTCGGAGATAAAAATAAGCATGCCCCCATTTTTTGTTTTTTTTCTTGTACCGCTATTGCGACGCTTTTATTAGCACGCGCCGCTCTGCGCACGTCCAGCCTCGGGGACGTTAAGGCTAATTTGTCGCGATGTTTACCAGAGCTGATGTGTTTGTTTTCTCCCTCCATGTGTCATAGCAGGAAGGTACGGGCAGAAATACCCCCCTACCCTCCCAAAAAAAAGCCCGCAGCTAAAGCTAGCTCACCATCCATTTTAGTTCACATTTGTGCGTTTCAAATCACGCTTTGCACACAACACACACACACACACACACACACACACACAGTTTCAATGTAACAGATCAGTGTAAGGCGGTTGTTACAGGCTGTCTCCTCGCGCTGCCCGTGTGTTGTTACAGTGTGATGGACATGTACCAAAGCAGGTAAATAATATGCACATGTACCGTGCCTTTCACAGGAAGTATCTTCGCTGTAACTAGAGGAAGTACACACGGTTCTTCCTTTCATCGGTACTCAATGTTGCAGGCTGTTTCGGAGCTACCGCACGCTAAACACTGCTAAATTTTAGCCTGTTTAACAAAACAGTGTTTACATTTTTTTGTCACCTCACAAACCACCAACCTTCATGTTTTTTTTAGGGGTTTTACATGTGATTCCCAAAGCACATTACTGCAAAGCGAAAGAAAAGATTTCATTTCTTTTACAAATACAGATCTGAAAAGTGTGCCGTGCATTTGCATTCAGCCCTCTTGAGTTAATGGAAACAACTTTCTCTCCTTTCCAAATGTAAATATGTAAATGTTTGCCTTGACTTTATAGGTCAAGCTCAGTCAGGTTGACTGGAAAACCTATGTGAACAGCAGTTTTCCATTTTTTGCCACAGATTCTTAAGTAGGACTTTGATTAGGCCCATTGCAACAAATACACATGCTTTGCATGCTAAACCTGCTGTGATGCTGCCCTGGGTGTCACCAGGCCAGTATTTACCCTCCATCCATATTCCTGTTCCTCAAAGTCAAGAAAACCCCCCCAAAACATTTCCACAGCATGATGTCGCCACCACCACCACAACAGCACAAATAGCACTAACAAACCTATTTGGCTCTTTTACAGAATAAGAGTATTAATACAGCCGTATAAGTTACAGAGATTTGAACTTTGGTTACTGATTCTGGTTAAGCTGGATTTTATTTAGGTGTGTTAGAGTAAAAGGTATTGCGGGGGTCATGTACAAATCCAACTAAGTTGTGATTGGTCATGTAAAATCCTGATGAAATATATTAAGTTTGGGGTGCGAATGTGGAAAAGTTGAAGAGATGCAAATACTTTGGCAAATTTGTTTGTTTAATATCAATCAAGAAGGATATCTAAAACTTTTTATTTTAGTCTCAGACTTTTAGCACTTTATCTGAAGCTCAGATTTAGGCCATATTTTGGCCTAAATTACCAAAATCCACCTCTGCTGTCTACAAACTCAAGGCTGACCTTGCGTGGCATCTAATATTCCTCGTGTTCATGTTGGCTCATCATTTTTCCAAACCTTTGTGCGGTGCACAGCAGCAGGAGGAGACAAAGCAGCAGCCCCAGTGACCTCACTGCAATGCATTCCTCTGCTATGATGTCACGTTTCGTCCCTCTCAAATCGACTTTCAAGGAGGCAGGTAGGCCTTTATCAGGCCTGCCTCTCTGTCGCTGTTACAGTATTTTGCCGTATTTAGATGTAAGGGGTGGGAAGAGACAAACAAAATGATGAAAACAGCCCTGTGTCCGACCGTTTTTATGAGGTGATAATAAGCAGCTCTGGGGAGTGGAATTCCTTTTGTCTGGGATTTCTTCAAATATATTACGGCTCATGTAATTTTATTGGCCGAGAGTCTGCCGTTTGGCACGATTCTTTACTCAATAAATGACTGTGAGATTTTATGTGAATGTTTTCTGTTAAGTGATAGACCTTTCTTCATAAGACTTGGTTTGACATGTGGCTTCTTGAAACACCTGATCTAAAAGCGTGAAGCACCTCTGAACCTTATGTTGTGACTTAAGCTCAATATTTGGCAGTGATGTTCATTTTATCAGCAATGGTAGGGTGGAAATGGTAAAATCTCCTAAAAAATAAATAGAAAGGTTGCTTTTGCCTTTTTCCTAATGTGTACTTGGATTAAATTGAATCCTCTGTCAATATCTGTTGATGTCCGAATGGTTGAATAGCTGTTTTGTCGGCTTGGTTTTGGCAGAATGTTGTAAAAAATAGCTTTAAAAAGGACAACTTTATAAAAGTTTTTCTAAATGGTAAATCTCTGTCGTGTTGATAATTAGCTTGCCTGTAAATCCATTTGTTCATTTAGAATAAAATGAGTAAAAACAAAGAATAAAATGGCCTTTCATCTAGATATAAATGGAGTTTTTGTGTCCTTGTTGTATCTGGCAGATGAATTCCTCAAAAGGGGAAATGACTTTGGGTCCCTTTAACCAATTACTACTTCCATTTCAAACCTCTAAACAAGCTATGTCTTACCCTTGTCTTAGTTAAGTATTTTTAATGTAATCTGTAGACAAATATTATTAAAAATGCTCAAATCTAGTTATAATTTAACCACGTATATTCTAAAGATTTTATATTTCACCCTAGTTAGGTTGTGTTCAGTTTCTGAGCACCGTTTCAGCCGGATGGCCAGTATGACATATTATAAGCCTTCAAACCAAAATAACTTTGAGCGACTTGCTGGTGGATTGCATTTATTGGAGTCAAATAATAAGAATTCCTCATTATTGATGATTAACATTACTACTACACTAAGGGATTTCTGATACAGGTTCAGTGAAGAAGGGGCAATAATGTAAGAATTGACTTACAAGGGCAATAGCCCAGGGCTACATTTTTTGGGGTGGCTCAAATACTTTTATTTTATTTATTGTTTTTGTGTTGTTGTTTTGCGAACTTTGTACTTTATATAAAACTGGTAGGTCCATATCAAGTGAGTTGTATTATTATTATTTTTGAGTTTTTATGAGGAAGAATAATACTCAAGATATTGAAATTTATGAAGTTATAGTACATTGTTTTTGGGAACAACACAGGGCTCTTGGATTAGCTCACATTTACAATGTGAGAGTCACTAGTCTTGCTTAGTCACACACAGAAAAGCCAGTATAGCCCAAAGGGGTTTCACAGGCTTACACACGTACAAGTTGACTCTGAGAAAATGTGGTTGAGTTTTTTTCCTTCTTCTTCTTTTTTTTTTTCAAAGCTTTGTTTCCTGGGCACACTCAGTGGAGTCCAGACAGTTTTTCCTTTAATCTCAATATGTTCAGTAAGGAAGCAGGGAGCGCTCGGCACATCTCCGCAGGTGGCTCGTGGCATTGGAAAGTGCAAAGCTTGACATGTTGTGTCAGAGTAGCAAAACATGCAACCTTCCTGTCTCTGGCAGCAGCCATGCTTATATGCAAAGCAGAACTAGTCTGTAGTACCGAAGGCTAAAATTAAGCCTAGTCATTATTCACAGGGCTGCAGCTAAGCACCTTGTCATGTAAACAGGTCACCTAAAGTGCCTGTATTTAGATGTAGTACAAGACAAGAATATCACAATAAGATGACGAATTGCTTTGTTTTGGTCATTTAGCAACTGTAAATGTACAGTACACTTGGAGAATGAATCACACCAGGTGAAGTTTCCCATATTTTGTCATGCTTAAATCACAAATTCAGGATTATACAGCCTAACAAAGCTCTGTATTGGAAGGAGAAAGAAAAATGAGAACAGGTTTTCAAATTCTTTTACAAAAAATAAAGCATCTGAAAGTGTGGCTTGCATTTATGTTCAGCTCAGTTGGATTAGCACCATTGGTTCTTTGGGTGTATATTTCTACTAGCTTTGCACAACTAAAGACTACAATTTTGGATATTTTTGTCAAAATAACTGAGTCAGGGAGGATAGAAAATCCTTATAAACAAACTAGGGTAAGGTATGGACTTTGACTATGCCATTCTAACAAGTAAAACTGTGTCCCCTGCTTGGCTTTTGGGAAGCCTTAAACTGGATTTATTTAAGAGAACTAAATTCGAATCCATGGCGTACTCTCCAGTTTTTTATCTGTTTTGTCTGTTCCTTTTAATCTCTTAGATGAAATAGATGTTTTTAGTACAAGCTTCTTAATGTGATAAATTTATCACATTGGAACAGCTTGGCTAAAAGTGAGAAGTTGCTCATTTAGCTAGCTGCAGCTCTTTGCATGAACTAATTCTTGCATTTATTAAAACAGCAATCAAGCGCTCTGTCTTCATCACATGCATGAGACATTTCGATGCACTCATCCTGTTGTTCCTGTGCTGCGAACAGGAAAGCAAGTGATAGGAAGTGAAGTTAAACTAGAGCAGGGTTGCTTAACCTCTCACCATCACGACTGCGGTGACGCTGCGGGCGCGTGTTGGACTGTGATATGCCGTCCGCTTGCCGTTTGATTAAAAACTTTCACATCTAAGTGAAATGTTACTCATATTAAGGCTGAAGAAGACCAAATCTTAGCCGAAGTGGTTTAAAAACATTGTGACGATTGCATCAGCACTTATGATGCTGATGTAATTGAGAAAATGGAAGCAGAGCTGATTGTGACTGTTGCCGTTTGTTTTCAACTTTTGCAACTCGCCTCAGGTAAAACAGCTGTCACTCAGCTCCAAAACATTGAATGCCTTCAGTGCAACATCACAGCAGTGATTATAGTATTCGCCGGCTTTACAAACACAGGCTGGGAGTGTTTATTGTCGTCACCATCCTGTCCTTGAAAAATTACCAACTAGGTAGCGCAGGAATTGTTTTAATCTAACTGCTTTTGGCTAGAAGGATGAAATTTAGACAGAATTCAGCTCACTAACTGAGCTGTGCTGACACGCCTAGTTGAAATGCACACCATGTTTTTTAAATGTGTGCAAGCAGAGAGAATTGAGAAATCGATGTGAATCACGTGCATGCAACTTTTCCTTAATAGGGATAATGTACAAATCCAACCAAAGAAGAAGGAAGTAAAATCTGGTAGCGCATGTGACGGTTTGCAGTGAAACCCTAGTGAAAACAAGAAAACATGAAATAATGCAAGAACATTCTGCAGCTACATTAATTCAGTGACCCTTCAACACCATTCTAGCTCTGTTTTAGACTTCAGATCTAAAATTGGAACTGTGTCAAAGGGGCTTCGCAACCAAAGACAGCACAAAGTGTAAAGCGGAAAACCGTCCAGCTGTCACATCTCTGCACCTTTAACGTCTCACTTCCCACACATGGTTCATTTGGGAAGTAGATGTACGTTACCTTTCATATTGATGCATGCAGTTGTCTTACAACTGCGTGGAATGAAGGCGGATTTCTCGGCAGATCACAACATATTGATGCGGCAGCATGGACAAGATTGAAACTCTGATCAAAGAGCAGCAGCTTAAGGTGAGTTGAACGCTGCAGGGTCGCTTGGTTACGTTTTTTAGGAATTTGCCGCATCGGAGACACATTTTTTTGCTTGCTTGTCGTTCTCAATTAAATTTTGTGCAAAGGATTGTCTGGAAAGACAGGGGACATTCAATACACTTCGCCAAAGGGGTCTAGACTTGTTTGGTTGTGCATTCCCAGCTCTGAGATGTCTCAGCTGATTTCCTTGAAGTGTTATTTAGACTTTGAAGCAGCCTGTTGTTAGGCTGAGATTTCCTCAGTCTCTTCTGCTCCCGTATATCATCATGAGTCACCCTGAACTCCCCGCTTTGGGTTCAGTTGCATCCCCCCTGCTGCTCGCTCGACATCGCAGGACTTGAAATATGAGCTACCTTGTTTCCATCAAAGCCTGAGAGGTTGGCAAGACTACAGCAGGGCTCCTCGTTAAATCTTACACTCATCACCACACACCTGCAGTCTCGGTGATACTACCTCTGGCCCCTTCGAAACAACATGACGGTGAAATGATGGTGAACTCATCCACATTTGATCTGAGTGGAGGGTAGAATGAAGAAGGATTTAATTAGAAAAATGAAGTATGCAGATAATCAGGTGGCAATAATAGATTTAAACCAAGCTTTTATTGAAGTTTATTGAACATTAATTTTGGACTTTGTCTTTTAAGTTGTTCATTTAAAGTCTTTTAGCTACTGTTTTATCAACTTGTAAGCTATGTGTGTGGAATAAGAATAGACCAGGGGTGGGCAATCCTGGTCCTCGAGTGCCGGTGTCCTGCAACTCTTAGATGTTTCCCTGGTCCAACACACCTGAATCCAATACCTGAATCACC
>CAEFZX010013498.1:0-14659 GCA_903066825.1 Alfaro cultratus | reverse complement strand
CAAAAGTTTGGACACACCTTTTCATTCTCATTGAATGAGAAGGTGTGTCCAAACTTTTGGTCTGTACTGTATATATGAAGTATTTTAGCTGCAGAAAGAACAGGTGGACCTGCCAAAATTAAAGGGGCAGTGTTAAGTATTTTCCTGGCACATAGTGTCATTTTATATAACAATCAAGTAACTAGGGCTGAAACGATTCCTCGAGTTATTTGAGTACCTTGATTGTTAAAATTCCTCGAGGAAAATGTACCTGCCTCGAAGCTTCGTTAATTTATGCTTTGTTACTTAGCACACCGTGTTGGCTGAGTAGTTGATGGTTACAGTGTAAATGTAGCTCTACGGACGAACCGCACAATAAATTTCATATCATCCCGGTCTGAACAAACGGGTGGTGGAAATCATCATGGCGGAACATGGCAGGTCGATGAGCTTCTGCGTGTGACGAACGAAGGTGCCGTAAATATCCCGTACTGCTCCCCCGGTTCTTACTTTCGTCCCCTGGTCTACCGGTGTTCTGACTATCTGTGCTACCTCGTCAGATTTTCCTACCGTAGCACGGATCGATAGCTGAGTCTATCTGTCTGTGCTACGCGTCCAAAACTGCTACCGTCATGTTTACAAATAGAAAACTACAGCGGGTTGTGTTAATGTTAAATATATTGGATAACATTATTTGAGTGACGGGACTGAAGTGGAAGCTTAGGACTTATTCTTAGCTTAGCATTGGAACAATTTATATACATGACGAAACCACAAGAATATTCCTTCATCTTAATATTCTACCTGTTTAAAATGAAAAGCTATAGAGGTATGAACTAATCCTTTTACTAGAATATCGTACCTGTTAAAAAATATTTTAAATACAAAGGTGTTTGTAAGAATAAAACAGTATCAGACAGGGGAAACAGCTTTTTATTGGAATTAAATTAAACACAGACGCAGCTCACCGCAGATCTTTTTTGCGCATCAATACTTTGCATGACAGACTTTATTAAATGCAGCGCAGCCACAACGTGTCCACTGAACTGTGCAGGTCATTGAAATGATGGGATATGATTAATGTTTACACTAATATTACACGGCTATTCCACAGCTCCAATAATATGCTTAAAAATGAAAAATTGGACTGATACTAATATCTGATAGTAACACCGGTGTTATGCTAGTTATTTTATAATTTTTTTTATTCAATTACTTGATTAATCGTAAGAATAATTGATAAACTACTCGATTACTAAAATATTTGTTTACAACAGCCCTACAAGTAACTATGTTAACTTCAGCTGTTATAAAAATGGTGCATACATCAAATAGGACTTAAACAAAATTGGCCTTGCTAACTTACCGCCTTGAAATTGGGCATCTGTCTCTTTAAGAAGCTCCTGCTCTTCTGAAACTCCGCCTTCAGGAAGTCATGACAACATGGCTTCCCTATTAATTAACCCTTTAACAACGCTTTTACTAGCATTACACTCAGAGGTAATGTACGTCTGACTTAATGTATGACTTAACCCAAGTTATGCATTTAAAAAAAAACAAACAATAACGTCAAACACTTATAAGGTTTTACTAAACTCCTGAAATTGTCTTGTTCTGACAATAAACTAGTTATTCTAACTGACCCACTTCAGTCTACTTTTATGTCAGACTAAGTCTTTTTTCCCCTCTTACATTGTATGTAAATATTTTTATTTTTTTAGTACGGCAGTCACCATGGAGAACAATTGAATAAGCGTTTCAAAAAGAATTTATATGTACATATGCAGTCCTATTTGTTGGGTCGTTGCCTGCAGCTCAGGTAGGAGTTGAAACATAGATCTTGACAGACACCAGTAAAAATACGAACGTAGAGAGATGTGCTGTCTTCAGTAGAAAGTCACTTCCTTTCACGTCTGAGTACCAAAGGAGAAAAAAAAAGCTTTGCTACAACGGGCAACCGTTGGGATTTCTGTGCCAATTCAGTCCTATTTACAGCTTCACACACAGTCACTGCCTTTCATCTGAAAGATGCAGCTCCGTCTCCTCAGCCTTTCTGTTTCATCAGCAGAAAGCTAAATGTTTCGGGTCTACACCTTGACATGGGAAATGTTGTCTGTTTTCTCAGCTGGTTGTGATTAAGAATAAGGATCAGCTTGAAGTCAGATTCTGTTTTTCAGAATCCGATCTCTGCAACAGCTCTGCAGCTACCAGGACTGGGCTGAAAATAGATCTCCCCAACAGGAAGTGGAGCTTTCTCGTACGTTTATACGTACAAACTGCATATCTGCGCACCTGAAGACCTTAGTGAGGACATCCATTCATCATCGTCATTTCAGTCACAGCTCCCTGCCCTCTTGTCTGCACTCATTAAGTCCTCTGATCTTGAGAACATCCTCTCCTCACACCCAGAGGAGATTAAGGGGAGGAATTATAGTGCGCCGTCGAGGCATTAGAGAGGCATGCATTAAAACTAGCCCTCTCCCTCTAGCTCTGTCTGAATATTTAAGTCTGTGAAAGCAAAGCCAGAAGTATTATGCATCACTGAACCAGGGCTGGTTAAGAGATTTTAAATTACGTGTCAGTCCATCAGGCATTATGGAGTCGTCGCAACTCCCAACTGGCTGTTGCGTTTTGACTAAACCTCTTCTTGGTGTTCTTACTTTAGTTCCTCCTGCCCCCCGATCTCTCTTACTGATTGCTTTAAAGAAATACACTTTCCAATTTCTTGTTAGCACAGACAGTGAATCAGCCAATCACGTGGAAGCAAGTGGATGCGGTTAGGGATGTGGACGTGGTGAAGACGATTCGACGAAGCTCAAACCGTGATTCAAGTGATTTGAGGCACGGTGACTGGTGTCAAACATGCCGGTCTGAGTATTTTAGTAACTGCTCATAAGTGTCTTTGGGGTTTACAGGAAATGGTCGTGTGTCTTGAACACAGCAATGCATAGGTCAGTAGGTCACAGCCTCCATACATTAATCCAGTAGAGGACCGTTTGATGTGGCGCTACAGGAGATTCATGATAGATGTACAGCAGCTGGGTGATGGTAAAGCTTTTCCCCACATCCAGATCTGTTGATCTGACAAAACCATTTGCCTTAACTGAAAAACACACAAGAAAGCCATGTAAATGTGTAAATGTGTAAATGTACTCCTTTACAGGATGATCTACCTTCAGTTCAGCAGCCAGACTCTTATTCCCTTCGTCAGGAAGTGATGAGACCATTTCTAACCTTAGCTTCTTAAGCATAACTGCGCTCCCATTGATGTTGAAAGGTAAAGTAAGGCAGGAAACCAACCAGACTAGAAGGGTATGTTTCATATTGTACCTGGACAGCAAACAGATAGCAGTAGCATATTTACTGCTATATTTGTACCTGTTTGCTTTAACTATAATAGTACGAGATTGTTATAGTTTGTTTTTAATCTAGTTTTGAAATTGCTGCTGTTTTGTCTTTTAAGTTTGTGTGTTTTAAGGTATTTAGTGATGTCCTTTTGTAATGTTGATGCGGTTGATTCGAATTTTTGGGTTTTGTGAAGGGGTGCGCTGATTTATCAGTCAGATGTATCAATTTCCTTAATTTCAGGAGATCGGTGATCGACCGATTTTTACACGTGAAGCCAATCTTATCCACCGATCTTTTATACCTCGGAAAAGGTCTAAAGATCAAACACTGTCCTCTGCTGTCCCGTGAGAACGGTTTGACTGATAGACCCGGTAAATCAGTCATGATAGGCCACCAGGGCATGTCGGAACATTTACAGTTTTAACTCTGTTGCCTGTTCAGCAACTTTCTAGCTATTTTGAGCAACATTTCAGACAAAAGAAATTGGTATCGGCCAAAGTTAGAATCGGAAGGTTAGGCTTTATTTGTAATTGGCCAGAAAACGCCAATTGGTGCGCCCCTAGTTTTGTGTCTTAAGGTATTTCATTATGTCTTTTTTTATGTAATATTTGTTAAAGTATGATTTTATTCTAATGTTTATGTTTGTGACCCCAGAAAAAATAGCCTCTACTGTAATATGTATCAATATGTATCATTAAATATAAGCAACAAAGGAAAATGTTAAATTATGTTTAACAGCTGATCAGTGTTTTCATTGCTCACTGAAACGTTCCAATAAAAGTGTGAGACTAATGAAAGAAGTCTTCAAACCTCAAATGAATTCATGTTTTTAATAAGCTTGTTGTAGAGTCACAGCTGCTACCGACACCTGCTGCAGGTGCAGCTATTTCCTTCTGTTGCATCACTCCAGAGACAAACCAAGTGAACTGAATAAAAGACTCATCCCACTGAACTTTTCCACCATCAGGACTCGGAAAGCATTCTTCACCTTTGAACTCGGCCAAAAATCGTTTCAAGCTGTGAAGTTTTTTTTTTTTTTTTTTACCATCCCACATACGTCCATTAGACTTTATAGGGCTCATTTTCCTTGGAGTGATTTTTTTTTTTTTTATATTCTAATAAAGATGTACTTTTTATGCAAAAATCAACACAGTCTTTAATCAAAAATCTGTTTGTTTTTTTTTTACCATCCCATATGTGTGCTGTTACATAAAATCATATCTTCAGTTGCAGTAACATTGTACATAAGCAGTGCCTTCTGAATGCTAGTCAATGCTACAAAAAGTGCTAAACTGACACATACACATTAGCTTAAAATTTGAAGAAGGACTTGAAGAAAAACAATTTGAGAAAAATTCAAACTGGCTAAATCTTATGCCACACAGTCAAAGTTGTCCAAAGCAATTTTTATTTTATTTTTAAAAAACTGTATGTTAGTAAAGGCTTGCTGTTGGAAGGCACGGATCGAAGCAGAAATGCAGCCACACTGGAGCTGCAGCTGAATGCGGGACAACGCCGCAGCCATTGTGATTTTTGAAAAGACAAATATCCCGTTACATGTCCAGCTGGATGCTGAGTTTTCCACTTCGTGGCTCCTGGGTCAAACGAAACCATGGAAAATGCTTTGACACGTAACACTAATGTCTTTTTAATACTCCCACCACTTGTAGAAGAATAACCGTGTCTGCCTGATAGTGTTTTATTTGTCTCCTGTTGCCTTTTTGTCAGTGATAAAAGCACGTGGCAGTAAACCCCAAGCTGTTACCTAGCAACGTGGCTGCAGTAACCCCAGGTCTGCAACCTGGATGCAGAGTCGTTGGGTTTGCTTGGCGTTGGGGTTTGCTGAAGACAACAGCAGCGCTGTGATAAAAGTTTGATTCTTGCAGGGCTGAATATTTAAATAATTAAAAGACCAGACAGAATGATAATAAAAAGAAACACATTTCATCTGCAACACTTTTAGAGCTCTTCTTGACACAATTTCAAAGCAGGATGTGTGATGTGGGGATTTTATCCAGGGAACAGCTAATAATAGAAATGCACATCTTCAAATTGAAGAAAATAATATATCTGGCTGGTTTATCATCTTGTTTAAATTGCCACACTGCTTGGTGTGTTGTGTTTGTAGGTACTGCTATTGTTAACGCTCACTTTGACAGTTTTTTGTTTTTTTTTTTGCACGATCATCTATTTTTAGTCTTGGTTGTTACTGTGGAGGTCCAATCATTTTTTATATTCCAAAAGACATAATTCATATTCCACTAGAAAATTCCCAGAGTTTTCTTTTAAAGAGGCAGTATTGTGTGTTTTCCAGACACATAGTGCCATGTTACAGCAAAACCAAATAACTGTCAATTTCAGTTATAAACATGCTGGATATATCAAATATGACTTAAAAGAAATTTGACTTCTTAATCCAAGGCCTCGAAATTGGGAGTCCGTCTCTTTAAAAACTCCTGCTCTTTGTGAAACTCTGTTCTCAGGAAGTCATCACAACATGGTTCTTCTATTAACCCTTTAGGAATGTTTCTACCAGTGTTCACTGAGAAGTAGCTCCTTTATTGAGCTCAGCAGAAGAGCAGTTCCACCAGGTGTTGGCTAATTGCTGCTGGCTAGTCTGAAGGAGCTGAGTGGGGGAGTAGTGGGACAGGGCAGCTTTGTGACGCGGAAGCTGGGAAACTGCAGCTCAAAGGAGGAGCTTCATCCTCAAAGGCGGGGTTAGGTCCACCCAGGTGTTTTGCTCAGTTGAATGGTTGCCACGAGAGATTATAGGATTTCTTAAATATGCACGAAAGCATCAAAGCAACACGCGAGGAACGTTTTTGATGCGGGAAAAACATTATAACATGATGTAAGCCTCAAAAGAGTTAATTTTTACATAATACTGACCTTTTAAAGTAGACAAAAAATGGGTTTCATTAATGTATTCTTATTGGTCCATGGTTTGAATTCCAGCATCCCTTCGGATCTGAGGCTTTCTCGCCAACTCCAAATACATGCATGTTGGATTAATTTGCCTTCCTTTCTGAGATGGAAGACAAAATCTCTGTTCGTAAGGTTTGCTGGTGACTTTTGAAATCTCCTGTGGTTTTTAGGCCATTGTCTTAGCAGAAAACCTTTTTAGACCAAAGGAGAAAAATACAAAG
This sequence comes from Alfaro cultratus, assembly GCA_903066825.1. Taxonomy (NCBI): domain Eukaryota; kingdom Metazoa; phylum Chordata; class Actinopteri; order Cyprinodontiformes; family Poeciliidae; genus Alfaro; species Alfaro cultratus. The sequence continues at coordinate 8,186 of CAEFZX010013498.1, read as the reverse complement.
GAAGTCTATTGATTTAGCCGTTATCATCCTGTGCCTGACAGTACTCTGATCAATAGCCAAGCTCTTTTGGGTCTTTTTACAGTAGACTTTTTCCCCCCTTTTATAAGAGTTGACATTTTGCTCTTATCGTAGCATATTTTAAGGCTACAGTTTGTACTATCTTTGTTTACAGTCGCTATGGCTGCAGACCATTTCCTATCCTTGTGGGGCAAGGGACAATGTCACTCTCCACACGACTTTTCTGAACAGATTCTCCTCAATTGTCATTTTTAAATTCTAGCAGTGAGCTAGATGTCATTCTAAATGTCTTTGCCCTGGTGTTGCTAATAGCTCTTTAAACAAATGTCATAATTCAGAACAAAAGTCAAGGTTTGTTGCAAATTTAGCTCCTGGCAGTAAGGATGACCCCAATACCCCATGCATATTCAGACTTGGGGTTACCAAATCCATATTACCTCAATCGGACATATTTCTGTATGGGAAGTGTGGACAGTCTCACTGGTCTGAGGCTATACTACCCAATACAGTTGACCTCCATCTATTCCCAGTTCAGTATTCGCACTTTCACCTATTTTCAAACTTTGCTGTGGCATCTCAACTTCAATTATTCATTGAAAATCTGCCTTATGGATTGTTTTCGTGGAACATATCTAAAGTATTCAAAATAAAGAGCAGCTTGGGAAGATGAGGTACCTCAGCACAATTCTACTTCACAAGCTATTGGCTGGTGTTTGCAAGGGAGCCAATTCATTTTCATTGGCGCTGATTGGCTGTACCACCAGCACAGACAAAAGAGAAACAGCAGATGCTAGCTTCTGCGGTACGCCCAAGACTGTTTCTACCGTGAGTTACATGTGCACAGTAAGGTATAAAAGCTACAAATCGGTAGTGATAAGCCTTTTTTTTAAAGGGGGTTGAAATTATTTCTGGATTTTAAATACTCATGGATGGTTTTGGTGGCCTAACCATTACGAATACCAGGGTCCACTGTACACAACAAGGTATTCCGATAACTTTCTCACAAATTCAGCAATAACTCCTTCAGCTAATCTGAGCAACAACTTTTTGATTAAATCAGATCACACTTTCCAACATTTTCTGTGCACGTCAAGGACCCGTAGCCACAAGTCTTTGCTTGTCATTTTCTGTCCTTGGACCACTTTTGAGACCTCTGCGGACTGGAAATGCCCCACAAGGAGCTCCAGTTTTGGAGACACTCTGACCCAGTCGTCGAGACTTCACTTTTTTTTTTTCTTATGTTTTTAAACTTGCTCATTCCTTTACCTTTATTTGTTTTTCTGCTTTTAACACATTTCCTCTTAGGATAGAAAGTTTGTTCGTTTGTGTTGAGGTGGCATTATGAAGTCAGTTTTATTTACACCTAACTTCTAGTAACATCTTGGAGTATCTCAGTAGATTTTTCCCAGTTTTTTTTTTTTTATATATATATATATTACACGTAGCAGTAAACAAACCTGGATGTGTAAAATTAGTTCCACTTTAATAATTCAGTTCATGGATCTATAGAATAAGGGCCGTGGGTTTTTTGTTTCATGCCGGTATAATTCTCTTATGAATTATTTATGCATGTTAAAGAATGAATATACGTTCTTAGACATCTTCAGATGATGACAAGCTGTACTCCTCATTCTGTGGGTGTGTTGGTTGGATCTAGATGTGAGGAAAAAATAGCCTCCTTTTCATCCGTTCAGTTGCTGTATTTAAGTAATGGCGTGGCTCTGTGTGGCGAAAGACAGCGAGAGAACGGCAGAAAGCTGAAACACCCATCAATAAATGATGAAATAAACTCATTGTTGCCAGAGTCATTCAAGAGCACCGGTCTTTGTCAAAAGCGAGGACCCGGCACTTTATCCTACTTCGGCTGAAGGTCAAACAGGTCCGATGGTGCTCTCCTGTTGGGAGCTGAGCTGTTTTTCTACAATCCTGGAATATGAAGGTCGGATTTCTGGGCCGCCGTTTCCCTCAGTGCCCGTCCCGCCAGGGGGAAAGAAGAGGAGATGGAGGATGCAATGCAACACGACCGCTGCGCCGTTGCGCAAGGCCGGAGAAAGTGCGACAACAGCACTGAAACCTGGCTTGGGGTAGGGAAAGTGCAAACGGTAAAATATGCGGGAGGAAGGGGGGAATAGAAGGCGGAGGAGGTGGTGGTGTTGGGGTAATTCAATCACATCAGTGTCCTCATTTACAGGACAGAGCGTCAGAGTTAAGAACTAATGAAATAAGCAAAAAGCTGAGTCAGATGTTTGCCTCGTTCTCCCACCAAGGGGAAACAGCAGGGAGAGAGACGGAGGTGAGACCAGCGCAGAGAACCGTTCTGCAGACCTTCTTTGGGTTTTATAGGTTAAGAGGTCAGGGGCAGGGCAAAAAATTAATCATTCATCTCAGTTTCCATGAAAAGATAAAAACATAGCCTGAAAAAAGTATCTTGGTTAATCTGATGCAGGGTTTCATGTTAGCTTTGCAAGTAGCCACTAGATAAGGGCAAAAAAGAAGAAAATGAATTTCTGATTATTGTTTATTTGTTCTGATCTGCCTCCATCCATCATTGCTTAACTGAACTTGGCCCAAAATATTGGTCCAACTGTTTGTTTGCATAGTTTTGTTTAATTATTATTGTAAGGATGCATGGTAATGCATCTTATACCGTTGAAAAGTTTATTTCAGCACAGATGGTGCAAGATTTGCTAGGAAAGTTGTGAGTTGTGGGGTAAGAGGTGATCTCAAAGCCAAGAGATATGAAGATGAGATTCTGCAGCCTGTGATGCTCCCACATCTCCTCTCTGAGGGTATTTTCACACCTAATAGTCCGGTAGGCTCGGTTCAATTAGGGACCAAAATGGCCATATTTGTCTGGCTTTCACACTGCACTGTGTGAAATGAACCCAACCCTTTTCAAAACCTATTTCCCACCTTGCCAGTGGCGCCACTGCAGCAAGGAACGACAAGAGAACCAATGAAGACGACATGGGCGCAACATCCTTCTTCACAGGAGGCAAACAACAATGGAGTGGCATCAGATTTTAGAGGTTATAGTATTTCTCTATTGTCAAAAGACCACGAGCCGTTTTTCGCATTTGTTTTGGTTGTATCCAAACAAATGTTTGCTTACTGTTGTTGGGGGGGCATCTGCCTGGTATATGCATTCGAACCACACCAGAGTTCATTTAAACCGAACCAAGACCTACGGATGTTTGACGGACAAGAGGTAGCTTTTTTTGTCCTCATCGGAGCTTGATTACACATTCATACTTTCACTTTCTAGGCAAACAAGCTAGAGTTTAATTAAAGCGGACTAAACCACATTCACTGCCACTGACTACACCTCTACTTTTCGTGTAGAGTATAAACTCATGTAGATCACCAAAAGTCGTTATTCGTTTGCATTTTCTGTTCCTTGGCTTTATGCTTTCACATCTGATTGATCAATCTTTGATGATCAGTGATCAAGCTGAAACCAGGTGAAGACTTTATAATCATATTAATTACTGTTTTATTAAGCTTTCCATTCTCAAAGCCCTCCTCATGCAGTTTCACTCCGTCTTTGTTGCTCCAATTCCCGACATGCTCGCTTCAGGAATGTGTGAGGGATTTTTTTTTCCCCCCCCTGCAAAGGTAGCGCTCATTACACAAGGCAGCTGTATCTTCAATGAGCAGCCAAATATTTCCGGCGATACCGCCGACTGTGACTCATCACTAACCTTTGGAGTTCATCAAACTTTCCTCCAGCTCTCTGATGCTCCGTGAGGTGTGACAAAGTGCGCCTGATGTCTGGATCAGATGCCATACCTCAGAATGTGCATCACGCGAATGTGTTTGTGTGGCGCCCGTTAAAGAAAGTAGTCATACAGCCGCCAATGTGTTTACGGCCCATCTGTCATGAGTTTTCAACATAAACATTAGAAAAGTAATAAAATGCCTTCAGAAACTGCTAAATGTTTCATTTCATTGGCAGCAATAAAAATAGTGGCAGCAGAGAACATCAACTCTAAGAAGGAACCCGAGAAAGGCCATGTTTGGGGTGCTAGCTAAACAATCTTGCTAACTAGCGCGTGCTAAAGGTATTCTTTTCTCCTTTTATGTTACAGCTACAAACGATTAGAAATGATAAAAACCTGCAGTGTCTGACATCAAGTCGAGTTTATTTTGATAGCACATTTCAGCACCAAGGCAGTTCAAAGTGCTTTACACAGTAGCTAGCTCACCATTAGCGCAGGCTAAATATTGTAGGTCTGCTTTCTAAACAGAGAAGAGATGCCCTGAGATTCTGTTTTAGAACGTTTATGATTAATGTTCTCAAAATTTACAAGCTTTTGCACATTTAAATTACTCTGCTCTTGAAGCTGCAGTGCAACTTTCATACAAAAATGTCTTACTTTTGTTGAAACTGTCGTAACAGTACAGTCTGAGACTGATAAGCTGTGAAAAAAGTTGAGTTCCTCTGCTTTTTCCCAGTGCTAACTAGAAACAAGCAATCAGAGTCAGGAGGAGGGTCCTAGCGCTGTCAATTACCCCTAAGTATGGCGCTGCTCCACTCCTCCCCTTGCTCTCTGCTATGCTGCAGCTAGCAGTGCCTATTGTGAATGCTATTTACTTAGGCTGCATATAAACACACATTACCTACAGACTATACACTTTATATTATTTTCATTAGTTAGAATTACCAAAAATAATCTCTATTTACTAATTGTGAGAATAATTATTCGGGTCATTATGGCCAAACATTTCAATATTTGTTACATTAGACCAAAGGATGTATCTTAAATAAAAAAAATAGATAAATAAATAAAGTTGGTTTTCCTGACTGCATTTTCAAACTGTAGTCTATCATTTTAATGTTGATTTTGGAGTCATAGCTTCTTCCTTGCTAACTGGCCTTACAGCCCATGTCAGTAGGGTTTCACAGTGGGTTAACCCTAACTAGTTTCAGCTGTACTAACCAACAACAAGCTGGAATTTGCACACAAACGTGTCAAACCAGCTTTCATTAACTAATGAGGCTAATTTAATGTTATGGAAACTTTGTATACACATATAACTACATATTTTATCCATGTATCTGAGAATTTTACCATTTGCAATAATCAGGACTAAATCATTTTAAAGAATTTCAAAATGTGCTATATGCTATTTATTACTGGATATATGCTACACTTTCAATGTTTTGTGTACTGAGCACCTGCAGTGAAAATGTCTGTAGTGAGATCTTCACTCTAACATGTTTAGAACCACATCAGGAAACTCAAGATCGCAACAGGACAACTGAAATATAGAACTAAAACTACACACTAAAGCCCATTTCTGTGTTATGCGCTTTCACAACTCTTTCAAGGCTAAAGTTTCCACTCAGAGATGTGTGAGCGCAGCCTCAGAAATACGCCAACCTGTCAGTTTTACTCACCACAAAACACAGGAAAATGTTAAAGTTATTCCCGTGCTGCTAATGAAAAGAACTTAATTACCTGGTGTTCAGTAGGTGTGAACTCCAACAAAAGCAGACGTTTTGACAGTTCACAGGTCTGGAGGATCCGTCTGGAGCCAAAGCCACGTCGAGGAGGAAGGGCGTCAGGGTGATCTGAGACAACCAATTAGTGCGGTCAATCGCTCAGGGAAGTGTTATGGGTATTTTCAAAGTGTTCTTTTGACGGGGAAAGATTCACAGTCTTCTCAGGAGTGGAAACACCAGCAAGTTGTGCTTCGGGGGGGAAATGGAATCAGGCCTCAGTGTTTTTAAATGAAAGTTTTTGTTCCTTAAACTTCTTGCCAGTGTGATGAAATGTGTTTCCTGGGGTGATGGAGGCAAAAAAAAAACCAAAAAAAAAACCCCTCAGTCAATAACTTTCTACAGTTTATTTTGTTTTGGTTTATACATTATAGCTTGAACAAATATTGCAGGGTTTTTTTGTACTTTTGCCAGTAACCATTGAAAATAGAACCAATCTGCTCTCCTGTGAAAACATTGTTGTTTTCAGATGAACCATGAACAGAAAGTTCCTTTAGAGTACAACTTACAGAACACACATTCTGTACAAGCTGAACAAAAATCCATCTCCCTAAGTCCATCATCCTAACATGCTGATGGCAGCATCATGAGGTGGGGAAGCAGGTCAGAGTTGATAGGAAGATAGATGAAGCACAACAAAGGGCAATGCTGGAAGAACGGATTTTAGAGACTGAAAGTAGAGAGTGGGGTTGGAGCGAATGCAAATGCATGATGCAGTTATTAAAGGGGCAGCATTATGTTGGGCTTTACATCACGTCATGTTATTCCCTCATCAATTACATGCACAGGGTGTTGCTTTGATTCTTTCATGCATGTTTGAGAAATCCTTTGATCTCCCATGGCAACCATTTAGCTGAGCAAAATGCCTGGGTGTAGCCACGCCTCCTATGACAAAGCTCCTCCTCTGCTTCCCCTCCTTAGTTCAATGCTGGTAAAAACACTGTTAAAGGGTCACCATTTTGGATTATTTTAACTTGGACCGTCACAAAAATCCAAATAAAATGCTAAGAAATTCACAACAGCATATTAGGGCCATTGTGACAAGAGGAAATTTTCACCACTTCAGGAATGTTTAAATTAATCTCAAAAAAATTTGAGGGAAAACAAAACTGAGTCTCAGAAATTTCACTTTTATTTCTAGAAAATTTCTGAGATGAATCTCAAAATACCAGCATTTATTTTTTATTTTTTTAGCAAATTTTCGAATTCTGAAACAAATTTTTTTCATCGTTTTTTTTTTTTTTTTGCAGAAATTTACATTTTAACACCCCCCCCGCCCCCTTTCTCTCTCTCATCCCCCATCTATAATTACTCTACAAATTTCTGCTAAACTTACTTTTTAATAGCTCTGAATTCTTCTCCACTGATCCTACCTGACTAACATCTGATCCCCAATCAGCCACGAGAGATAACAGTATAACAGACCCAGCGTGGCTTCCTATCACTGTGCGCCGGTGCCACGCACCCATCTGGAAAAGGAGACGCGGGTGGGAGGAGGAGGAGGAGAAGTAGGAGGAAGAGGAGGGCTTTGCGCATCGTCGGTGCCAATAGGCGCAGCGCTATCTAATTAAACCCCCACCACGTAATCCCGGCCACACCGTCCCCAACCCCCCCATCCCCACTCATTTTAAATCCACTCCTCCGGCGCACATCACTCCAACCAGCAGTCCTCCACGTCCCGCTCCTCCGCGCTGCTGTCCCGGTCTCTGCCTCTGGAGGAGAGCGAGCAGCTACAGCAGCTCCATCACCGCTGCCTGCACGGTAACATGCTCCGCAAGGCTTCGGCTGCTGTAGCTCCACAGACACATATACACCCTATATAGCTACTGGGACGCGTGTGAGTGCGTGTGTGTGAGCCGATAAGGAGATCTGCTTTTTATTGTTGCTATTATTCGGTCCCGGAGGAAAGCGTCCGGTGCGAGCCGAGCATCCCTCCGCGCAGCAGGGGAGACCCTCCCGCTCCAGAGCCCCGTCGCTACAACCGGTAAGGAGAAGCGCTCAACATTAATCTGTAGCGGGCTTTTTTTTTTTTTTGTTTGTTTGTTGCAAAAGTAATAATATGATTACCGGGATAGAAGGAGATCGGAGAGTGGAAACGGAGACGCTTTTGTTTACCCGCGGGGAGGGGGGGGTTGGGGTCGGGGGGAATGTGCGTCTCCGGGCTGCGTGAGGACAGAAAGAAGAAAAGAGGAAAAATAGGGAGGGTGGAAAAAAACAGTCCCGTGCTGCCTCTCGGGGTCATGTCACCATATTAAAGCACGTGCTTCGTGTTTCAGTGCGGCTTAGTGTTAAATGCGGACAGGTCCTTTATTAGGCAGAGCCAATAACAGGGAGCAGAGCGGGCCTGCAGTTTTTATGAATGATCTGGACATGGGACAGGATGCTGCGGACCTGACACCTTTCTGAGTTCTACCTCATCTTAACAGAGAGAAATAGATAGCATGAGTTTGTTGCAAATTAAAAGTATATATATCTTCTGCAAGTTCAAATATCTATATAGTTATATACAGGGCCGGATTTAAATGGATGAGGGCCACTGGGCTAGTGCCAGTTTTCATATATATATATATATATATATATATATATATATATATATATATATATATATATATATATTTTTAATTGTTATTTTTTCTGACTAAAAATAAAAAGTTTTTTACAAATC